>OVBW01002805.1:0-11255 GCA_900406355.1 Erysimum pusillum
GCATCTGCAGCTTATATTATATAGAAAACAAATGGTCCTCATGGAGGACAGGTATTATACAAAAAGGAACTTGATCAAACAACACAAAAGAAACATTAACAGGAAAGTCAATCCTAAGCCAAAACATCCGCCGGTTTATTGCATGACCTTGGTGTCCATATGATCGAAACATCTGTGAACTTCTTTTGCCAAAACCAATCTCTCTGATCAAATTATGCAAGCCAAAGTGCCTTTGTTCACCATTTACCAGTTTAGCAACCATAGAGTTATCCCCTTCAAAAATAACACGCCTATGTCCACGACTCCATACATGTTGCATCGCCATTAATAGGCTTTGCAATTCAGCTTCAAGCACAGATGAACAATGAGATCCACGGCCCTTTGCAGCTCCAATATAAAACCCTCCATCATCTCGCAAAATCCAAGCTGCCCTCACATCATTTCCATTCTGCAAATAACGGCAATCATAGTTGCATTTTATATAGCCTTGTCTTATTCATGATGAACTAATAGAAGTTGGTAAATCATTATATTTCGTTCACAGAAAGAGATGTATGTTAAAACTAATATTAAGAACTAGAAAAAGAAAATAGAGAAACCCTAGTAACCATAACTGAAGAATAGAGAGGATTTCAAAAACACATCGTGAATGTACAGAGACAAAATTCTGTTTGTGAAACTGATACAATTGAACCTAAACTGATACATCGTGAATGTAACACAGACAAAATTTGAATTGAATGTAAGTAAGAAACATAAACCCTAGAATAAAATAGCAAAAGTAAATAGAGAGGATTAAAAAGGAGAAGATACTTTTTTTTGTTTTCTTTTCCAAACTATTTGAAAACTCACCGACGAGATGAATGGCGGAGACGGATGAACGGCGTCGGCGTCTTCGAGGATTTAGAGGAAGAGAGCTTTTTCGCCAAGCTTAAAATTTTTACCCATTAGGTTTTTTACCATTCCTTTATATTATATCGTGACAAGTAAAACTCATGGACCATTTTACCGTCCAATACTACATGTCTATATCGTAAGTCTCGGCTTACGCCCCTCCATTGGTTCATTGATGCCATACGTCACATAAACACAAGTCATATCTTTCGATCTCCACACTGAAACTTTTACCGTAATGAAAAAAATACCGGTTGCCGATATATGCACCTTATGAACGGATCACGATGTGCACCTTGAATGACCACCTATGATTATCAGAGAATAAGGGAGACACACAAACTATATGGTCGTTAAATCAAGACAATATGACATGACACAAAACTTGCTCCATAAATCTATTTTGTCAATTACCACCAATAAGTAATTCTTTTTCAGCAAACAGGTTATTGATTTATGATTGTAGTGACGACCAGGGGAAGCTTGTGATATACATTTATCGATTAAATTTATATGTTGAAATTTTCACCTCTCATCATTATTTGGGAAGTGCCATTTATTATTCCGAGAAAGCTTAAAAACTCTTCCATAAACTCTTTACTTTTTCTTTTCACATAGTAACACTTTTCATTGGTCTGTTTGATAGCAAGTCTCATTCTTCCCTAGCGTCTTTGACAATATACTTATCTCATCAATATATAATTACAATCGCTGTTTTGTATATATTATCGAATAAGAACTGAAGAGAAATAGATTTTTAAAAGAAATCTTGATTTATTAAAATAGTTATAAAAGGGGAACATTACTCAACATCATAAACACATAGATAAGAGCACAAAGTGACATGCCCATTGCTTTCACCTAACTCCAATACTCGTCTCTATCTTACTCTCCTTCACTTTTCTCCTTGTGATTCTTCTTCTTCTATGTCTTCAAACATGGAACATAAATGCTCGAGTTGAGTAGCTTTGGATTGTTAACCTTAAGATCCTCAACATGGTCTGCAAAGACGTGGACTCTATTAGGATAGTCCAATACTTGATGATATCCTCGAAAACCTTGGATTTCAACACTTTGGAGAGTGTTCCTTTCGGGATTGAAGTAGAAAACATAAAACTGTGTTTGATACGTAAAATAGTACATTGAGAAAACAATTTCACCCGTAACAGTCACTCCAACACAATTATACTTAACTAAGAAAATATTATCCCTCGTAGTGTAGGCATATTTCGACCATTCATGTTTCTCAGCATCATCTAAAACCCACACATGAAACTGAATGGCACCATCATCGTATTCATCACAATAAATCACACCTAATTCACCCTTATAGTTTATCAATTGACAACAGCTTCCTCGGAAATTAATTGAGTAAATAAATTAAATTTGAACTGCTCAGACCTAACATCAAAGCACACTATCAAGATAGACTCAGATGCCTCACGTCCTAAGAAATACAAAACCCCATTGATGCATATCCCTTCACTCGCAGTGCCATGTATTAAGGAACATTTTATCCTTCTCCACCTCATTTTTCCAGTTCCTAGTGTCAGAATTTTATGACTATCATCAAGACCAGATAGGTGAGCAATGAACAATACCTTGTATTGCTTGTCAATAGGACCAAACCCAAAAAAGCTATAGCCCGTAAAGTAACTTGTGAATATAAAGAGACAAAATGTTGTTTGTGAAACTGAAATTGACACAAGTAAATCTAAATCGTGAATGTAAGTAAACATAAACCTAGAATAAAATAGTAAAGAGAGGATCAAAAAGAAGATTTTTTTCTCTACCAAAAAAAGAAATTGTTTTCTTCACCAAGTTGAATAACTCACCGACGAGACGAACAGCGTCGGCGGCTTCGCTGAGCTTAAAATTTTCACCCACCAGTTTTTTTATTTTTTTTTTCTAAGAAGATAAACATATTATACAACCAAATTGCTGTGGAAGCCCCCTTGGCCCAGTGGTTGACCAAGGGTTCATTAATGCTTCTACACCAGGAGGTCTGGGGTTCGAGTCCCAGAAATTGCGAATTTATTAACATTTATGCAGATTAATGGAGGCAAGTCTACAGGAGATCTCCAGTGATGCGTAATTAGAGCCGTTCGCCGTGATTCTACGTACAGACAGAAGGAAGCGTCAACATGGAGAAGGAGAAGGAAGAAGTATGGTCTGTCGTGAATCTAATAGGGTCGGAAGGAATTGCCCATGGTAGAATCGTCTATGTAACAGTTCTCATAATTTGTAATAGTTAATAAATTCAGATGACAAAAAAAAAAAAATTGCTGTATATAAGGATTTTGACGAGCTTAAAGGATCACCCAAAACAAACGAAAATAGTAGTTAACAAAAGAAAATAAAATAAAATAAAAAACTGAAGACTTTTGATCACATAGAGCCTAGAACCCAGGGTTTCGCCTGCGCACGTCTCGACCACGGATCTTCTTCATCGGATTCGTCCTCTTCATATTCATATTCAATCTCCGGATATGTACCATCATAGATGTTTGACTTGAGTAGCTTTGAATCATTAACAGTAAGATACTCTACATGGTCTGCAAAGGAGTAGAATCTACTACAATCGTCTACAAAGACGTGGACTCTACTAGGATTACCCAACGCTTCATGGTATTCTCCAAAACCTTGGATTTCAACACGTTGAAGAGTGTTATTTTCAGGATTGACGTAGAAAACATAAAACGGTTGTTTAGACGTATAAATAGCCATCGACAAAACAAATTCACCCGTAGCAGTCACTCCAACAACAGCAACGTAATGATCTAAGAATTTATCATCCCTCAAAGTGTAGGCATATTTCGACCATTCCTGTTTCTTCTCGTCCTCTAGAACCCACACACGCAACTCAATTGCATCATCAGCGTTATTATCATAATAAACCAAACCTAACTTACCCTTATAGTTTATGATCAATTCACAATCGCTTTCTATGTAAATAAAGTTGAATTCCTCAGACCTCACATCAAAGCAAACTATCATATAAACAGATATCTCCCCAGACATGTCACCTGAGAAATACACATTGCCACCTAAGTAATACAAAACCCCATTGATGCAAATCCCTTCACTCCAAATCTCATGTCCTACGGAACATTTTATCTTTCTCCACCTCATTTTTCCAGTTCCAACTGTCAGAATTTTATGACGATCAGGATCAGTTCCAATACCTTGTATTGCTTGTCAATCGGATCATACGCCAAAAAGCTATACTTACGATTGCCACTTTGTAGATAAGGTAAGGTCGCATACCGTCCTGTTTTAGGGTTACATATCGCAGCCACTCCATCCTCCTCTTGGATATACTCAAAATTGAAATAGATCAAACCAGAGGCATAACCACATGATAATCGTCGGTTATAACGAGGATGAATCGGCATACCATCTGGAGGGAAATTCATATGAAATTCGGCAGTTACAACAAGAGATGATGAATTCTCATATTGACTCACATGCTGAGGCAACGAGTAGATGCTCCAAAAACCATCTTCGATGGCGAACAAGAGACGCGGCTGAGCAGAGGACCTGGTAAGGAACAGCTCTGTAAAATATGGATCATGAAGCATTGACGCCCATAACTTCGACATGCAATGAAACCTCTTAACTGACTTTGCAGGCAATCTCGACAATATCTCGAAGATGAGATCATTCGGAACCATGATCGTTCTTTCTGCTGATCCAACACAGAGAACGAGATATATGTTAACACTAATTAATGTAAGTGGGAAACATAAACCCTAGAAAACAATAGCAAAAGAAGATAATTTTTTTTTGGTAAAAAGCAAAAGAAGAGAATTTTTTGTTTTCTTCACCAAAATAAGAGAATGAAATACAGAGAATTTTTAAAACTCACCGACGAGACGAACGGCGGAGACGGATGAATGGCGGCGGAGTCTTCAAGAGTTTGGAGGAAGAGGTACCTTCGCTTTAATTATACGTCGTGAGAAATAAAAGAGTAAACAAAATAAAAGGAAAACAAAGTACATAGAACAATAGAATTCATTTTATGTATGAATTTATTTATACAAACGATGTACATAAATTCAAATTTGAAATTGAATTTATTCTATTTTAACAACCGTATAAAATTTTCAAAATAGAAATAATTCATATTCACATGTTGAAAACTTGCTAATCATTTTAGATATTATTATTGCAATGTTGTAAACGAGATTTCAATAAAATAGTTTAAAAATACAACATAATAGTTGTTTGATAAAAAATATATATTTTTAAAAAAATAATTGTATAAATATATAGTTACATAATTATTAATTTATAAATATATGAATTTTAAAAAGTTAAACAGACTTTTATTGTGGAAGCCCCCTTGGCCCAGTGGTTGACCAAGGGTTCATTAATGCTTCTACATCAGGAGAGGTCTAGGGTTCGAATCCCAGAAATTACGAATTTATTAACAATTATGCAGATTAATGGCGGCAAATCTACAGGAGTTCTCCAGTGATGCGTAATTAGAGCCGTTCGCCGTGATTCTACGTACAGACAGAAGGAAGCGTCAACATGGAGAAGGAGAAAGGAAGTATATATGGTCTGTCGCGAATCTAATAGGGTCGGAAGGAATTGCCCATGGTAGAATCGTCTATGTAACAGTTCTCATAATTTGTAATAGTTAATAAATTCAGACGACTAAAAAAACAGACATTTATTTATTTTTTATACTGGTCATGGGACCATAATTTTTATTTATCTTATAGTGTGTATTAGTTCATCGATTATTAATTAATAGAAGTTTTACTGTACTTAACAAATAACAACACACATCACGTTTTTCATGTTACGTTCTACACTTGAGTCTTGAGATAACCAGGAGAGAATATTACAATCTAAAACAACATAGTAAATATTAAAGGAAAAGGTCTTCGATGCACAAGAACTTATCCTCCACGAGCTAGTATCCGATCCCTTTGGTTTCGAGACAATGAGATCCACACATTCATTGGCTAGAATTTTCTATTTAATTTCTTTGTTTATCTCTTTGGCCTTCTATATGTTGTCTATCTTCCTTATGATCTTTTATGCTCCTGTCTCTCCTTTTTAGTGATGGTTTCATCACTTTTGTTATATTTCCATCTTAGTGTGTGTGTTTTCTTTTCGTTTGTCTTTGATTTTTTTGGGCAAAAACATCTTAGTGTTTATACAATCCATGAACTTGCTACATATTGAAAGGTTTGACATTTTTGCATCCCAAGAAAAGGTAAAGATGCATTGTACCATGTCGTTTGCTTTGCGTACACTATTAGACTAATCAGTTAGTTATATATAATTATCTTACAAAAGTATCATTTCTAGGTTTTTTCTTACGGTTTTGTAGTTTAGGTAATAAAGTCTTTAAAAGTTTCGGGTTTTCGATGGATCAGTGAAATTTTTTATTATCAAATCAATTTAGAAATTGAGTGAGTGAGTCGTAAAACAATGCAAAACAAGTCGAATATGCTCATCCCTAATAATCAAAAAACGGGATGTCACGCTCTGTCTCTCTACACTTTTAGATAATTTACAGTTAGTTTCATATAATTAATAGGACAAAATAAAAGTATCATTTTTTCAGGATTTTGCAGTTTAGGTAATAAATTCTTTAAAAGTTGGGGAAATAATGTATGCAATTTTTGTAAATTGATCAATTAAGAAAAAAAAATTAAAGATAGAGAAAGAAAGGGAGAGGAACTCTCCAACCTTTAAAATAGACTCGTTACCAAAATTCTGGCGAGATGGTTTTAACGACATTGGTCTGCATTTTATGAAGCATTAATCAATGTAGGTTCTACTAAATTTAATAAATCAGCCATAAAAGAAACGACTTGACATTGTACACTACCATTTCTTGTTGCTGACACTTTTGATCCATGCATAAGCATGGTAAAGATGGCTAAAAGAAATCTAGAAGATCTCTGTCAATTTCGAATAAAGATAACATAGATATCTTCAACAGAGCGAAAAGCTTCCTATAATACAAAAAGATACATCAAGAACCATACTAACTTATTTCCAGCAATGAAAGAGATATAAGGTAAGCGCAAAAAAGATAAATCCAGAAGATCTCAGTTAATTTATTTCCAGCCAAACCAAGAAAAATACACGCAGAAAAAAAAAAAAAAAAAACCACACCTGCCAAAGTCCAAGCTCGGTAGGAACTTTCAACTGATCAAATCTTGTGTCCATATATAGTTGCAAGCTCTCAGTCTTTGTACTTGTTCAGGTTTGCCAAATGAGTTCTTATAATTTCACATAGCCTACGAAACTCTGTTGTTCGCTTGTACTGGTTACAAAACTAGAAGGCTTTATGTGCCGTCATCGACAAGATAATAAAGTAATCTCTCAATCAAGTTGAAATAAGAGGTATCACTAAGAAGATTATCCTAATCGAAAACTAACCACATAATCCTGGTCTCAAGCACTGTCCTGGTCGTAAAACGAAACGATGAATGCTTGTTAATATATAGATTTTTAACGACGTTGGTAAATTAGCCGTTACGCTCCTTTTTTATTCTTAACTTTTTTGACCGTTGTAAATATTTGTTATTGATTACTTGGTTTAAAATTCAAGATTCTGTCCAAAAAAAAAAAAAATTTCAAGATTCTTGTCTTTTTTTTCTAATCCATTTGGGATTTGTGTAGTTTTCAATTTCCCATTGTTTTGTACTTTAGTTACGTCTCCTATGCCATTGATCAATTCAATATATATCTACTCCTCAAAAATATATATTTTCTTATCTTCTCTCTTTCTATGCAACATTGAAGATTTTTTTCTTCTTTTTTAGTGAATGTAAAATTTTATTCAGTCACAAACTTTTTTTACATAATATGCATCTTTTAGTTTGAAATAACCGTAGGATACAAAGTGAAAAACATAGTACTAAGGACCAAAACAGAGTGTTTGAGTAATAAACCAGAGCAGATCTGATAATATGTGACTAAGTGTGCGAGCCAAACCAGAGGCTGTCAGGTATAGAATTGTGACTGAATGATTCTTATTAGAATGAGATTACACAATAGGGTAAAACTATTTGTATTTAAACAAGATAATAAAGTACAAGACTTCAATCTCAATCAACCTGAAATAAAAGGTATAACCAATAAGATTATCTTAATCGAAAACGAACAATATAAAGTGCTTCCAACTTTGGATCAATACTAGTGTTTGTCAGCTTAATTTAATCAACGATTACTTTTGTTTAGTTAGCAGTTAGATTGACGGTCTCTCTGCACTGGCATAAGACACTTTTTAAATCTTGGTAGGATGTGTATAGATACTATAGATACTATATTTATGTGTAATCGTGAAAGATAAAAAATGAAAATTGCAGTTTTAATCATCTTCTTCAATCTTTTTTCTTAAGCTTTGCTTTTGGGTTTTGTGCAAAAAAACCCTCCAAGTGAATCTTTTTTGCAATTTAACCCTCCAAGTGAAACTTGTGCAAGTCAATACCATGAAATCGAAAGTCACCCGCAATATAACCCTTCTCTGTATTGATGACGTGGCATTCGTTAAAAACATAAAGGGTTATATTGCGGGTGACTTTTGATTTCATGGTATTGACTTGCACAAGTTTCACTTGGAGGGTTAAATTGCAAAAAAGATTCACTTGGAGGGTTTTTTTGAACAAAACCCTTTGCTTTTCCTTTTGATATATCTTTCGTGTCTTCAACATCACTTCTGAAGAGAAATGGAATTTAAAAGAAAACTTATTTATCAAAGTAGTTTAAAAAAGAGTACATTACTCAAAATGGCATGCCCATTGCTTTCAACTAACTCCAATACTCTCTCTATCTTATTCTCCTTCACTTTTCTCTTTCTTCTGATTCTTCTTCTTCTCTGTCTTCAAACATGGAGCATAAATGCTTGACTTGAGTAGCTTTGGATCGTTAACATTAAGATCCTCAACATGGTCTGCAAAGACATATACTCTACTAGGATTCTTGCGTCCTTCATGGTATAATCCAAAACCTTGGATTTCAACATGTTGGAGAGTGTTCTTTTCAGGATTGAAGTAGAAAACATAAAACGGTTTTTCAAACCTAAAATAGTCCATCGAGAAAACAATTTCACCCGTAGCAGTCACTCCAATGACGACGAGGTAATAATAATTAACTAAGAAAATCTTATCCCTCACAGTGTAGGCATATTTCGACCATTCTTGTTTCTCGACATCATCTAGAACCCACACATAAAACTCATTGACATCATCAGCGAATATATTGTAACAAATCACACCTAATTTACCCTTATAGTTTATCAATTGCCAACGTCTTCCTGGGAAACTAATTGGGTAAATAAATTTGAACTTCTCAGACCTAACATCAAAGCAAACAATCACAGAAACGCTCATCTCCTCAGACGTGTCACCTAAGTAATACAAAACCCCATTGATGCATATCCTTTCACTCGCAATGTAATGTCTTAAGGAACATTTTATCCTTCTCCACCTCATTTTTCCAGTTCCTAGTGTCAGAATTTTATGACTATCATCAAGACCAGATCGGTGAGCCATGAACAATACCTTGTATTGCTTGTCAATAGGATCAAACCCAAAAAAGTTATATCCACTATTGTCACTTTGCAGATATGGTAAGGCTGCATACCGTCCCGTTATAGGGTTACATATGACAGGCACTCCATAGTAATAATCCTTCTCTCTGATCGACATATGGTCGAAACAGATCAAACCAGAGGCATAGCCACATGACCAAGGATAGTTCCACAAATAGTGTGGAGGGAACTTCATATGAAATACGGCGGTTACAACAAGAGACGACGAGAACGACTTCTCATATGGACTCGGATGCTGAGGCAAAGAGAATATGCTCCACACATCCCTGTTATTTATGGCGAATAAGAGACGCGGCCGAGCCGAGCTCCTGGTCAGGAACAACTCTGTGAAATATGGACCACGAAGCACTGATGCCCAAAGCTTGGACACGCAATGAAACCTCGCAATTGACTTTGAAGGTAATCTCAACAATATCTCAAGGATGAGTTCAATCGGAATGGAATATGAAATCATGATCGGTCTTCTACACACACAGAGATAGAGATATGTTATAACTAATAATATTAAGAACTAGAAAAAAAAAAGAAGTAGAGCAACCCTAGCTACCATAAATTGAGAACGACCCTTTAAGCTATAGCAAAACGAGAGGATTTCAAACAAACATCGTGAATGTAACACACACAAAATTTGTAAGTAGAAAACATAAACCCACTACAAAAAAAAAGAATTTGTTTTCTACACAAAATAAGAGAATCTAGAGAATGAAAGAAAAAAAGGAAAATTTCAAACTATATAAAACTCACCCACGAGACGAACGGTGGAGACGGATGAACGGCTTCGGCGTCTTCGAGGATTTCGCTGAGCTTAAAATTTTCACCCACTAGGTTTTTTCCCTTTTATATATACCGTCACAAGTAAAAGTTGTTTTTTTTTTAAAGTTGGTTCTTTCTAGTGCATTGTATTTTTTTTCTCAACTGAAATTACATTATATATTGAGCCTCGCATAAAGTTCATGGATTGAATTACTTAATTTGCAATAGAATAATAATAATAATTCAGTGTTAAAAAAAAAAAAGAATTACATAAACTGGAATTACATTATATTATGTTAGTAACAAGCTCGTTGTTCATAATCCAATGTGAAAGCTTGAAATTAAATTATATATTGAGCATCGAATCTATTTAATTTGAAAGGCTTGATTTGGTGAGGAGGTTGCTTAGCCGTAGTCTTATCACGCACAGTGTGCTCTGTTATGACCGTTGCTTCATGGACTTGTTCATTTGATGTTGGCCCAAGGCTCCATCTCCATTTCGCACTTGGACTTTGTTGATTCTTCTGATAGTGAGCTTCTCCTTCTCTTCTGATTCTGATCTTCCTCTGATGAAGATGATTCTGATTCTTCTATCTTCCCATATGGAGCTTCATAAATGTTTGACTTGAGTAGCTTTGTATCATTAACATTAAGCTACTCGACATGGTCTGCAAAGGGGTAGAATCTACTACAAAGACGTGGACTCTATGCAAGAAATCTTGACAATATCTAGAGGATGAGTTCATTCGGGATTGAATCTGAAACCATGGTCGTTTTATTTTGCTGATCCAACAGAGAGAAATAGAGATATGTTAAAACTTAAGAAGTAGAGAAACAATATAAAAGAAGATGAGAGAAGACCTACAATGTTGGAAAAGTTGGTGGTGAAAAAGGCATCCTTAGATACAACACTTACCTTGATTCATATATCATGTAGCTGCAAATCTTATACTGTTCTTATGCCAATAAATAATGTTGGATATGGGCCGAGCCCACCTATGTTAGTAGGCCAAAAATCTTTAAC
>OVBW01002813.1:0-11237 GCA_900406355.1 Erysimum pusillum
GTTGCAGATAATAACACAAATCCTGTGTGTAGAAGCCGAGACTTAAAAAAACTAATTTTCTCTTCTTTTTTTTTGGTTTCGTGATTAATTTGGTTGTTTTTGTTATATCAATTTTATCTTAAGTTTAATTTGTTGCGTATATATACTCATATGGTTCTGATTCATCTCAAATTTATTTCTATATACTAGCCAAACCATCATAGATAACAATTACGTAATCGGGTGGTCATGATAGCCCATCTGTATCTCTCTCATCATCATTTTGTGTATGCATCTCATTTGTTCTACACAAGAAAGAATCGTTCAATCTACGATCGCGTATACATATTTAAGACACTTAAACTAGAGCACATGCCCAAAGAGGATTCGTATTTCTTGTGTTTTAGAAACAATATCTCCTCTTTGATCAGATACTGAAATCTTGTATTTAAGTTAACATTGCATTGATTGGGACCACGATGACAATACCAAGTTAAAATGATTTCCTTATAACTTTGACTTAAAAATACGAAAGTAATGGGCCACAACTAAATGCAATATTTGGTGTAACGCAATAATATATGATTAGATCTTCAAAGAGCATATCCACTCTGTATTCGGTTGTGAACGAATGATGGGCACATTCTGGCATCTCTAAACTAATATTTGTCCAAATAAAAGCTTTTAATTTTATAATTATCAGGAAAATAAATCCTATGCATGTTTACTTGTAGCATGACGATTTGGTTTCAAGAGTTGAATTCTCCATATGTATGGTCATCTTTATTCCCTCGATATCGTTAGAGACATTTTATAAAAAAGAAGAGAGTTTATGATAGTGATGAGGGGTTTTTTAAAAACTGTTTCAAAACTTGATATTACGTTTTGTTTGTTTTACATGTAAGCTAACTATGATAAGATGATACTAGATAAGTATATGATTTTATTTCTCCATTTTGCATTTTTAGTTACATATTATTTCTCTATATTTCCTTTCCTCTCTTTTAACAAATTAATAAATATATAGAGATTCTTAACCTATTAAGTATTAACACATACCATTCGTGATTATATTTCTTTTTGTATAACTTTTCTTATCTTATTACTCAATCTTTCTATCTTATTTTCCATTCAAATTTTATATTTTCCTACAACTATTGTTTGTCTAATAAGTATGCATGAAAAAATCTTAAATTTTTCCATAATTATAAATTTATAATGAAAAAAGTTATTTTTTGTTATTTGTGAAAAAAGTAATACAATAATGGGAAAATCTCAATATTTTAATATTTTCCAAAAACTATATTTAATTGAATTAAGCAGTTGACGGAAAAAATTATTAATTTATAAGCACAACCATTTCATTGTCTACACGATCATAATAAGCTCACGAAGAAGAGAGAATTGAGAGACAAGTTTACAAAAACCTTCTCTGAGATTTCACAGAAGAAACAAACTCATCGGAGAATTCAGTAATCGCCGGAGAAGAAGAAGATGTCGTGGCAATCATACGTCGATGATCACCTTATGTGCGATGTCGAAGGCAACCATCTCACCTCCGCTGCGATTCTCGGTCAAGACGGCAGTGTCTGGGCTCAGAGCGCCAAATTTCCTCAGGTTTTTGTTTTCTTCGTCTTCTCTATCCACATTTTCTACGATCCGTCGTCTGAATTCTCGGAATCGATCGGATTCGGCCGTCTGTTTTGAGATTTTCCGTGATCGGATCTGACGAATCTCGGATCTGATATTGAATTATTCTGTCTCCGGAATTTGATTTTTCGCAGCGGCTGAATCTGAGGAATATTTTCGATTTTGCTTTTCTGAATCAATTGATCTGTATGCGTAATTGAATTCAACCTAGGGCTCTAGATCTTTAGTCTGATTCTGAGATTTTTATTGATATTAGAAGTTAATCACAGCAAGATTGATCCATGTGTTGGTGAACTCTTACGCATGTGTATGCGATCTCGCTTCTTGTAGGCATGTAGATTCTATGGTCTTAGGATCACTGCTTAACAATTGTATGTTTGGATAATCTCTGTTTCAATTTTCTTATAAGCTGAGGAAATGTTTCTATCAAGATATTATGCATCAATTACCAAAATGTGTTGACTTTGTTTTTGGTTTGTTCAATGACTGATAAATTCTGATGTGCATTGCCGTGTGTTCTTGATATGTGTTGTAGTTGAAGCCTGAAGAAGTCACTGGAATCATGAAGGACCTTGAGGAGGCCGGGTTTCTTGCCCCAACCGGACTATTTCTTGGTGGCGAAAAATACATGGTTATCCAAGGTGAACCAGGAGCTGTGATCAGAGGGAAGAAGGTATATAACTTTCTTTAGATCAAACATTAGAAACTGCTTCGATGAGTCTTATAGATTTAACCCTTACGGGAAATGCATGTGGATTTTGATAGAGAATAGAATCAGAATTCATTTTAGAATCTGTGAATCTGCAGGGACCTGGAGGCGTCACTATCAAGAAGACAAACCAAGCTCTGGTCTTTGGCATCTACGATGAACCCATGACTGGAGGTCAATGCAACTTGGTTGTTGAAAGGCTCGGGGATTACCTCATGGAGTCTGATCTCTAAAACTGAGGTTTCATTCAGGTTCTTCTTAACTAAAAGAGCGTCATTGTGATTGATTGTAATGCTTTCAAACACAATCAATTGTTACTTTAGAACCAATTGTGATTGTTGGTCTTGTTACCTGGTTTGGGTTTGTGTGTCTTATATCGACATTTGATCATCCTTTTTTCACCATATGTATTTGAGTTTTGGATTTTTATTCCTTCATAATTTTAAATGATCTGCGGTTTTATGATCTGGGGTTCGATACATTTTTGGTTTGGCAAACAAATTTAAAGTTTGTGAAATAGTTGCAAGTGGTTTGGCAAACATCTTCGTGTACAATACAACTGTCTGATGTTGAAGCTGTATTTTATCTCTTGTGGTCTCCTCCCTGTCGGATCCGCCAAATACTCCAATCCCTTATCGCATCCCATTCTGCTTAGCCTCAACAATTTGCTTCCTTACCAGCAAACTTTAAATTTAGGCCTGGCCGAGTTTGGTCCAATCTCTAGCCCATCAAAGCCTTAACTCTTAAGCCTATTTCTGCTGTCGTCTTCACCATAGCTTCAACCGGGAACGTCTCGTTGTTCTCCATGTTGAATGGACATTGCTTTTCAACTTTCTTTCTCGTGAAGAGATCATTACCACCAATTTCAGAATCCCCTCCCCAGCAGGCGATTAGGGTTGCGACGGTGTGACGTCGGAGCTGATCTCCTATTTCTTTAAGTCTTTTCGGGCTTTGTTTAGGCGGTGTGTGCGACTTTAGTTTGTGCTTTTGTCAGTAATCTTATCTCCCGATGGTTTCTAGCTCATTTTGTCTCTCCCATGTGGCCATGTTTACCTTCACCGATAATTTTCAATAACCATAAATGAGCGACGACAATGATTGATTCATCCACTACAGTCCGGATAATTGCAATTAAAAGCGTTTTACATCTATTAACAGAGAAAATTTTCCACATTACATAATATTAAAAAAATCAGTTGAGAATTTGTGGTAACGAGTAGCTGAGGAAAATATATATATTATAGAATTTTCAACAACAGTTATAATACTATATTATAAATTTATATTTAACATTAATATAGGTGTTTTATAGAAACAAACAAAAAAATTGAAGAACACGGCATCAAACTTCAAAATACAAAAGCTACCGAGGGCAACCATTTCTAATTAGTAAACTCCAATGCACCAACTAATAACATTAATGAGATCCACCCCTACTTCTTCCACCCACTACAAGGTGATAATATTGTCTACATGGTCATATGAGACAAATGTCCTTAGACAATTCTCATTATTAACCTCAAAGCCATCAACACTTGAGATCCCTTCAAGTATAACTTTTCTTAATGTGGATTTCCTCATATCATAATAGTAAACAACATAGGGATTATTAGACAAGAAGGTAGGTCCAAAATTAGCTCTCCATAGTTAGTGGTACCCTTACACATTACGTTCACCTTTAAAGAAGCAAAAACGTTCACAAACTTTCTCTTGGACCATTTTTGCTTCTTATCATCTTCAAGAACCCACAAACTAAAACAATCACCATTACACATCGAGACGCTTGCTAACTTCCCTTGGTGATTTATTAGGTTTTTAATATTTCCTGGTACTCCAATAAAAGATAGTTTTTCAGACCCTACATCGAAACTCACTATGCGTCTCTCTGTACCAAAAAAGTTTCGAAATACACAACTCCATTAATGCATACTCCTTCGCCCAGCCATGTATAAGAACTGAATTTTATTTCGATGCTCCTCCACCACAAAGATGGCTCGCCTCCCAATGTACATACACTATATTCAACAACAACCGATATCATCACACGCAATACTTTGTACTGATCCTTACTCGGGTCGTAGCCTAGGTACATAAAACATTTTTGTGGACGAAATCTACCCAACTCGGGGTCCTGAGGTAAGCTTATTATTTGTTTTGTTACTAGGTTACATACGATGGACTTACGAAAGGGTAAACAGCCAATGAAGATGAAACCACGCAAACAAGTATATTGGATGACTGAACTCTGCATTCCATTGTATAACATCATGTTGAATTTGTATATCATGGATAATTGTGATGAATCATCGGTCTTTCGAGGAGGATAAGGTGATGAAAAGAAACGAAATTGACACTCATCACCACTACGGATAATATCAGCGAATAGGAGACGAGGTCGAGACATAGATATAGATATGAAAGAGTCACTGAATGATCTAGTATTGATGATGGAACACAATGTCTTGGATATGCATATGAATTTGAAAAGAGATTTTCCAGGCAATCTTGTGAATATCTCGACAACCATATCAAAAGGAAGTGGTCCTTTGTTATTTCTGACGGTTATCATCTTTCTTTCGTCAATGTCATCTTCCCCTTGTTGTGTTTTCATCATGGTCGCTGCACAACAACAAGTCTTACAAGATTCTTCAACCTAAATGTTTTTAAGAATATGGATATATAACTGTGTAGACTCAATATGTTTATATAGGTAAAGCTCATATCTGTGGGTAGTAATTAATATTTACTTTTTATTTATTTATGAACACAGATACCTTTCCATATTTTCTTCTGAAAAATAGTATAATATTTATTCTTACTTTTTAGTGTATTATTATAATAATATCACTACTTTACCATTCAATTTTGCATAAATGAATAAACTTAACATTTGTCTAGCTTTTGTAAAACACATCTAACTAAAAAGTTACCATTTCTACAATGTTTTTATCAATATGTATATGGGTTTCTTTTTGTTGAGATACATCCAACTAATTAAAAATTACCATTAATTTACATTTTTTTTTTTACAATTGATTAAGAAATTGTTTTGGTTAGAGTAATCCTTTCATCTGGGGATGAGTAGACGCATTACATATACAAGTATACAACCAAATAATAACAATAATAAAATCAATGAAAACTAGAATAATATATTTCCTACCGAAAAAATAATTGAAAGGAAAACATAGAAACTTTTTTTTTTTTTTTATTAATCTCAAAAGCAATGGTATTACAAGATGGTCACCGACTCAAATTATAGAGATGTGATAAACATGAAACTATAAACTAAACTAAAAGATATACTAAGGTTAAATAAAATAATCCTAACAAGAAAAGATGAAATCAAAATAAAAACACCACCTAACTTGATGAGCAAGACAGCACTCGATAAAGCCCATCGAAGAGAAGACTTAGCCCATGCATCAATAAGTTTATACTGAAAAACAAGAGAAACAAAAGCAAATGAGAATCCAATCGTTGTTATTCATTCGTATATAACAAACTTAATGCATAAAGAACGCAGAAAAAGAAAATGGATATCTATTGATATATAACATACTCTATAGATTGGATTAAACCATTTCTAAAAAGCTTAACATGAACTATAGACTTGGTAACACCGAAGATATATATGTTCATATAGCATAATTAGCATCTAAAAGCTGATCAAGACACACTACGATTATGCATTAATCGATGTCAAAGCGAATCACAAAAAGCAAAATAAAAGCCAAATACTCAATCAAGAGTAACACTAATTACCGGCTGTGACGAAACGGCGGTTGTGTTGCATCCGCTTATGAGCACGGCCACGAGGCTGCTTCTTCTTGTCTTGCTTAGGCACTTTTGGTGTCTGACCTCTCACCTTACCAGCACGAGACAATGAACCGTGGACCTTCCCTGCGAGATTGATTACGAGGATTCAAAGACAAAAAAAAAGCATCAGAAACATTGTTGAAGAAGAATCACTAACACTTCGAATTATAAGGAAACAATTAGTGGAGGAGAATTACCCATTTTCTAGATTACAGAGATTCTTCTAGGTTCAGCTCTTCCGCTCTTGCTTGGGGACGACGATGCTTTATAGCTTTTTTTATGTCTAGGGTTTAGGAGTTTTAACAGTCATGAATATTTAAGAGCCTTTAATGGGCCTTATTGGGTTTTCAATGGGCCTTTAAGTGCTAAGTTTTTTTTTTCCCTTATAATGAAAAACTTGAATTACGAACAAAATTTTCTTTCTGAAATCGATTTTGGTTTCATATTTTAAATAAATTAATTAAAACAGATTGAAATTTCAATCAAATTGACCACTTAGTTTGGTTTGGGAGGATTCTCAAAAATATACTTATTTCTTCCCTAAAAATGTATAATCCTCTTTGATTTGTACGAATTACATACCCTTTGCTTTTAAGTAGTTAAATTAGTTATGATCAACTACACCGAGCTAACGAGTGGGACTTCAACTCTAATCATGGTACTACTCGATTCATGAGTCCTAACCGTATCAAACCAACTGGTTACACTGTTACAGTTCCACCCAGATGATAAACCGGTCTGGTACAGACACAAAAAGATGATTGCGAAGTAAACGTCACCCCAAAAGATCAAAGCTTGTATCAATACGAAATCTGTTGTAACTTAAAACATACGAAATAATATTACCAAAATGGATAAGTGATCTTTTTGTCTTTCATCTAAAGATAAGGTTGTGTGTTTCACTCGTCTTCCTCGATGACCTTAGTGCCTAAACCAGACAATCCTTCAGCCGGAATCTCAGCGACGGTGACGAGAGAGAAGAACTCTTCCTTGGCATCTTCATCATCGTTCCTCTTACGGGCAACACGGACTCTGATTCTCCTCGGGGGACCTCGGATACCTTTGCTCCATATCTGCTTGTTGAGTTTAACATCGACTCTAACGTCCTTAGTTCCCATTGCTTTCAATGCAAACTTCCTGATCTCCTTAATGGCATTGGGTGCCTTCTTCTTGAATGTGCTGTTCATTAATAATATATCAAAATCACATTGAAGACTCAACATTTCTAAAACCACAAGATCGAAAATGAGAACAAGTAGAGCTCTAATGGAAATTGTACCGAAGCAACAAGCAAACCAATATATACACTACAAGGAACCCGATTTCTCCATCTTTTTACTAAGTAATGAAAGATGGAATTAGAACAGCAACACGGATATGTTTATGATCATTACTCATCTAAAGACTTAACTTCTTCTTCTACACAAAATGGATTTCAAAAATCTTCAACAATCATTCAGAACATTTTGATTCGAAATTGATCAAATGATTCAGACTATATTCTATGGAGTTGTACAAAACCAAATTCTCAAGATAAAAATGAAAAATTGAGTATCAGAGATAGCCTATGCATAGTAGTAGGAACCAGAGAGTAAAAGCATTGTTTAATCCAAACTATCCACTCGTTAAAAACCCTAATTCGAATCAATTGGAGTTGCGATTTCAGTCTAATCATTATTAACCTACCCAGAACGAACGCAACAAAACGAAAACGAGAGATTGAAAAGTAGAACAAAAGTACTGAAGCTTAGGTGTTACCAGCTATGCAGACGCCTGTGGAGATTGATGGTGTACTCCCTGGTAACGACCTCCTCCTTTCTTCCCTTCCCTTTCTCCATTTCTTCGATCTCTGCCTCTCTCTCTCACTCTTCAAAATGGAGTTGGAGACGGCACAGCGAGAGAAACATTAGCGCAGGTATGAAACCCTAATATAAAGCTTTCCGTAGGTTATTATAATTTTGGGCCGATTATGGGCCAGATTGGCTTTTGGATATGTCCACCGTATGCTAATATAGTCAATTCTCAAGTGGTGAAAAAAAAAAAAAAAAAAAAGTCAATTCTCAAGTTTGTTTTTATATTGGATCTAAGGACAAACTCAACACTAAACTCCACAAGAAACATTACAATTCATGACCCAAAAAAAGAAACATTACAATTAGATGCAAGTAGGTTTTGAGCTTGGCATTTGTTTCCTCTTTCTACTAAGCATCTTCGGTTGCCTTTTAGAGTAAGATTAGTTTCTTGGTCAATTAAGTTTTACAAGGTCATCCATGATAACAATGGCGTTGTCCTTGATTACTTTTGATTTGATAGTTAAACCTAGTAATGCATTGAGTTTTAATAAAGTCTTTGATTGGATAAAAAGATCTAACAAAGTGTAACACAAGCAAACAAAAGAAGCATAAAACATAATAAGAAAACTTCTAACTCCTTCAGAATAGGATAATGAAAAAGGAGAATAGCGTTATGGTTCAACTTCAAGCAATAACTTAGATAAGACCTGTTCAACAAAATCTTTTACTTCAAAAAACAAACAGTGAAAGAAGAAGCTTAAGCTTGTCTGTTTCTTTGCTTGGCACCGGACTTAGCAACCCTAAGACCTTTGCTGATGACGCTGAGTCTAGCAAGTGCAGCTTTCTTCAGGTCTGGCCTGTAGTAGTTGTCAACCACCTGAACGAATTTTACACAATCAATTTGGCTTGCATTAAATTCATAGCAGTAATAGATGTCAAATATAAGCACATGGAAACATGTAAATGAGGCAATACATAATAGTTGATCATAAACAGAATATTATGAAGATCAAGGACAAAAGTCAAGTGTAACAATAATATGTAATGTTAGCTTCTAATGTTTGCACAGAGAAAATGTCCAAACATCTTATTCCTAATGCCATTTTACCATCATGAACTCTCCACACACAAGTAGAGTAAAGAACATAAAGACAGATTGTGGACCAGAGTCATGTCAATAACACGCATAATCAAAAATAGAAACCAACAAGCACAACATAGACATAGAAACAAACATCAAATGAAGTAAAATTTAAGAGTAATACCTGGTTAGCAACAGCCTTGGACATCCTGGGGAATTCCTTCTTCAGGATAGACTTGTTGACAGAGACCTTAGGCTTGTTCTGCTTCTTGGTCTTGGTGGTGGCAAGAACAACAGCTTGTTCCTTGTCAGCAGCCTGGATGGTCACAGTCTTCTTGTTTGCAAGACCTGAAGCCACAAATTCAAAGATTAAAACCTTTAGCCCAATTTCAATCTCGTAATCAAGATTCCCGACATAAATCTATAACAAAAGCCGTATACACAATATATGAAATGTCTTTACAGACTTCAGATTCAATACGATAGGTATAGTAAAGTAACTCGAATCCAGACCAAAACACATCCAACGCCGAGATATATTGAATCAATCAACCAAAAATATGAAGTAATTATGTGTTCCCAGATAGCAAAGGCATCATTTAGTTCAGAAGCAAAGAATGGAGGAAACGAGAGTGTAAATTTACCAGAGTGCTTGTAGGAGTGAACGTTGGCGAGATTGTTAGCCTCCTTGCTGAATTGAACCTTGGAGTTTCCTCTCCCGAACTGTTTAATCAAGAAACAGTTGTTCTTCTTCACGATCTCCCAGATCAATTGTCCTGGAACTGTCGCCATTTCGAATCCTACCTTCAACCAAAAAGATTACTAATCAACATTACAGATATGAACAGACCTGACAGATAGAAACGAGAAAAATTCAGAGAGGATCTAAACTCACCCTGAAATTTGCTTGGAGAGATAGAGAAAGCGAGACTCGGTTTTTAATGGTGGCGCCGGAGCATTGTGAGATTACGATGGAGCTATTTATATATGACCTCCTCTCAAAAATATAAAACCCTAGTTCATGTAAGTTTATGTGTAAAGTCTAAAGTACCCCTAAAAGTTCAATAAAATATCGAGAATGCCACTATTCCGAGAAACGTTGAAAAATACTCTGTTGTTCTTCTATGAAGTGAAAGGGTTTTAGAACCTTTGATTAGATTCCGGAATTTGTATTAGGAATCGGAAAATTTGATCAATGGGGAGGAGAATATTGAACGACGCGTTGAGAACGATCGTGAATGCGGAGAAGCGAGGGAAAGCTTCGGTGGAGTTGAAGCCTGTCTCTACCGTAATGTCTTCGTTTCTCAAGATCATGAAGGAAAAAGGTGATATTATTCTTCAGATTTTATGGTCCAATTGGTTCTTGATCATTTCCCAAATTTCCCATCCACTTGTTTAGGTTATGAAGGAAAAGTTTAATTTTTTGGTTCTTATTTGACATCTTGATCTATGATTCTGCTCATTTTTCCAAGTCTATGGTCTAATTTATGATTGTTTCGATCTGCGTTTGTGTTTTGTGTATTCTTAGTCAAGAATTTTTAAGTAGTTCTCTCTTAAAAGTCGATAGTTTGTGGCTGAAGTGTATAAATTAGCATTTATATCCTCAAATCGTGTTTGCAAAATCGGGTTTTATTTTGTCTGGTACTTTACAAAGTGTATGTGTTTATGTGTAGGGTACATCAAGAACTTTCAAGTCAATGATCCACACAGAGTTGGAAGAATAACTGTTGATCTACAAGGAAGGGTTAATGATTGCAAAGCTCTCACTTATAGGCAAGACGTCAAAGCAAAAGAGATCGGGCAGTACACAGAACGCACACTTCCAACACGCCAGGTTTTGTCCTGTCCAATCCAAATATTCAATTAATAGTAGCAGTAATTTAAACCTTGTTTACATTCTTATTTGCAGTGGGGTTTTGTTGTAATTACAACTCCTGATGGCATTTTGGATCATGAAGAGGCTATCAAAAGGAATGTGGGTGGTCAGGTTCTTGGTTTCTTCTATTGAATTGTATCGCAAGAGGTTCAAATCCTGTGAGAACTGAACATGTAATTTGTCTTGGCTTTTTAGACATTGTTTGTTTGTTTCTTGCACTGCAGTTTGAGCTAAATGGAAATTAGAGAACACAATTTATTTATATTGTGACAATATTTCAAATGTTATTATAAAATCTTTAGCTTCACAAATAGTTGTTTCCTATTCTGC
>OVBW01002817.1:0-11233 GCA_900406355.1 Erysimum pusillum
TCATTAGCATCACTTATTATTGATTTAAATTTTATATCATTTTCTAAATGAAAGTGATGCAAATATAATTAAATTTCCATCAATTTTATTGAACTTATGCAAAATTAGTTAATAATAACATCACTTATTATAATTGATGTTATATCATTAATATTTGAATCATTTGTAAATAAGTAATGTAAAATAGTATTACTTAGTTTTGTGATACTATTTAAGTGATGTAATCTAGCCATTTTTTTGTAGTGCAATTCCAATGGGGTAACTCTTATTATTCGTTGGCCTGATGCGAATCAGTTGACATATTAGTCATTTACTTAGACATGGTTTCACCACCATTATCAATTAACCAAATACACTCGCAAACTTCAGGTTACAAATTGATACAAAAATATATGGTGGGTGATCAATCCACAATATCTCCTCGTATACGTACCAGAAAATTGACACTATCCAAATTCATGGGGTCGGTGAAAACCATATAATCATCGGCTTGTCTTGTCAATAAGGCAGCACACAAGAAATCATTAAAAAAAAAAAAAAAAAATCTTCTGGTTCTCTAATGTATATCCACATACATTTTTGATTATTCTCTCGCATCACTATGAAACCGGAATGGCTTAACCGGTCTTGCCAAAAGTGAGATTTTCAATAAACTTCTAGTTTTTATCAAAAACATTTATCTTCTGGATAACAATAAAATAACTCATTAAATCATAGTATATGCTAGTTCGCTATTAAATTCTCAATCAATTAATTTATCTCATCAATATTTCATAAAGTTAGCTCAAATCAAACATAAAAATGAAGCTCAATATATTTCACTAAATTAATCAATATATACCAGATTGAATATTTGATTATTTAAGCAAGAGCAAATATGAATTGTCTGGGTGCAATTTTTAATTCAAGGGACAATTAAACAAAGATTTCCGTCAATTTTAATTTAACAATTCTTAAACCAGGAAATCTATAATGATATACCAAAACCAAATCAAGCCAAACAATCCAACCAACGAGTAACAAACAATTAAAAGCATGTTTCTAATTATTTCATAAAGTGATTTAAATAATATGATGAGTGATGTACTTATCTCAATGATCGAGTTGGGACGGAGACGCATCGCATACCTCGATCTGAATGAGAGTGAGTGATCGGAGACGTAGTCTAATACAAAGCCAGCACTGACTTTGAAATTCACCAATTTATTAAACCGGCTAAAACCAGGTATGATTAGCTCAATGACCGTGGCCTTCGGAATTCAGTGAATCAATAGAAATGTGGGCTGGAACCATCTCACAAACCATGACCAATTATTTCCTATCACGAATTATATTTAAGTGTGTTAGGCATCAAAACCAATGATTTACCAAACAACTAAACCGACGAAAACCAAACGTGAGTATGATTTTAATTAAACTATGCTTAACAATAAAGCACTTAAGATCGAAGCATGTAATGATGTGAATCAAAAGCATGTGTATTGGTATGAGTGAATAAAAAAAAAACCAAAACCAGACTAAACAATTGAAAACATGTATTCGATTAAAGCAATAAAAGAACGAGGTAACAAGTAATAACGATCAAATCTCAAGCCATAATTAAACCAACACTACGAAACAACAAACGAACAAATATCAAACCAATTATCGAACATGTGTCTATCTCAATGAATTAACAAATCAATTATTAAATATGTGTCGATCAATGGTAAAACGATATTGAACATGATCAAAATCAAAGCATGAGCATGAATAATTCATCCCATGTTATGAAAAAAAATATGTGGCTATAATTATAAAATCATGAATACTTATCTCCATGGTATCGATCGGAGACGCTATGGATAGAGAACGGAGGCGACATCAAAATAGAGACGATGGAAATTTCTTTGACTCAGTTAGTTAGCGTTTCGTGCTGATAACGTGTTGTGAACAAAGAGGTTAGAAAATATTCTCTGTGTTATTCATCTATGATAGGAGATACAACATATATATAGGGATACAAAATTAGGGTTTTATCTACAAGATAAGATAACATAGAATCTTCCAGAATCTCCTAATGGTCATCCATATATTAACAATATATTCATAACACAAACAACTCAATATTTCTGATTATTTTGTAAAAAAAAAGTGTATAAATTCATAAATCAATAACACAATAATTAAATTCATTAACAATCATACATTGTTTGTTTTAGTTGAATAACACAAAACTTTTAATGACTTTATAAAACTCTTAATCCAATAACATCATATTCATTAAGATTATAAATGATTTTTTTACAAGTCACAAACTAATAACACCAAACTTTAAAAGAATTTAACAAAATCTTGATTGAATAACAACTTATTCTACATGACAATTAAATGTCATGTACCTTTATATTTTATTCACACCCAAAAAATTCATATTAGTGTCAACAATGTTTTTATCATTGTTAATATCCTGAACTTTAGTACCTTATATTTTATTCTCACCCAAAAAAATTCAATTTTTTCATTAGATCATTCTAAACCTATGTTGATTCATCTCTTTTTTTAGATTACCCAAACATTCTAATTATTGTCTACATGACACCGATTCTACATGACTTATATGTTTTTCATTTTTTTGTTGACAATGATAATTGATAAATGTCTATTTTCCTCCCCAGTTTTAATTTTTTATTATTATTAAAATGAGCATTAAATGCAAAACTCTATACAGTTGGTGAAATCATGTATTGCTGTTATTTGTTAGGTTTGCAATTATGATGACAGACCATTAATGTACTTGGCCTTATAGAAAGGAAGAAAAAGCCACACCTATCAGATTCCACTCTTTCACATTTTGTATGGTTATAATTTCTTAAATTCTTGAACGCGTAATCTTTTAATAAACACCACTAATTTAAAGTGTTTTAACCCAAAGTTTCAAATGTCACTAGTACACATGTATACGACACACAGAAGGCCTAAACACAGATCACTTTACATAGAAATAAAAGGGCAAAATCGTAATTAAACATCCTCCCCAAAACGTATTTTTTCTTCATTAGACAAGTGTTCCACCTTTGACGAACTCGGTGAAAGCCAACGCGACCAAACCGAGCATAGCAAAACGTCCGTTCCAGAGCTCAGCATCTGACGTCATGATACCGTCGGATTTGGACTCAACGGTTATGCCCTTGAAAAGTGGCACAAGCGACGCGAGTGTCAAGATTGCTGTCGTACCGAGGAACCACGAGACGCCACCGTCGGAGATTTGAGCGAAAACGTTTTCACCTTTAGATAGCTCAACGGCTAAAGCCGCCACGAATCCAACCATCGCTAAACGTCCGTTTATTCTCTCTGGTGCTGGACCGCTAAACGCTAGCAAGTCGGTAAACTTTGTGCTCACCTATATTCATCAACCAAAAAATTAATATTAAAATCTTTGACACAAAAAAAGAAATAAAGACTAAAATTATGCTTGTTTAATTTATTTAACAAAGATCATTTTGTTTAAAATACATCTAAGAAGCACAATTTTGCTTTTATACTTCTTACACAACCTTATTAATGTGTATAAAGTGTAAGATATTTAATTCTATGAAATGAAAAGATTGAGTTTTTTTCTAAAAATATAATAAAAAATGGGAGGAAATAATTATTAATTAACCGATATGATTAATAAGAAAAAACAGCTATACTTAATTATCAAAATATAAAAGATTTATACCTTAGGTTTCATTGGAGGAGGAGGAGATGGTGACTTAGGCAAAGGCTGAGCCGCTGAGGTAGAAGGTGAGTCTTCTTTCTTGGGCTCTCCCTGAAAAAGTCAAACAATCAGACAGTCAGGATTACATCATAGGTAGAGTAACCGTTAGATTAGGTAAGTGAATGGAAGATAACATACCTCAGCCATGCACCTAACTCCCACCGGATAATTCCTCTTGAGGTTAGGAAAGCTACCGGCAGAGAAAAGCTTGTTGGTGTTGATCTTGCGAGTGGTCAATCCACCGGCGAAGACTGATTGCATGTTAAACGAAGCTGTTGCCATTTCTAAAGCTTTGTGTGAGAGAAAGAAGAAACTTGAAGTAGCTTTAATGAATATTGCTTAGGTTATTAAACTTTGAAGTTGTGTAGAAGCTTTTGATGTGAGTAATGAAGAATCTTTACGTATGTATTTATAGGACGAGGTGATTAGAAATGATAGGTCATTAGGTCGAGTTGTTTCTTGAACTTTCTTTTTGTTATTTACTTATTTAGCCTTTTGATATTTTGACAAGTTAATATTTTGTTCGAAACTCATATAACCAACGGTCAAAAACATAACACATGAACGATATAAATTGAAGAATCAAAATTCAAGTTTTTTTGTTTGTTTATTGAGATTTTTATTAATGTTAGCTATTTATAAAATCTTTTAAACAATAAAATAAGGGGTTATTTGAATTTTTTTTTAAAAAATAGTGTGAGTTTCGTTTAGGATCCTCTAGTTATTAAAGAAAATAATAATATCACAAGGAATTATAATAACATAGTTTCATTTATTTCTGATTAATTGTACTCTGATATACTATATAAAATTCATTAGTAAACTAGTGAAGTGTTTGGAACTATTTCTTGGATTGTCATAATTGGTTTACGAGTAGTGATCAACAAAGTATTTCCATGCAAAAATTATAACGAAGAGTTCATCAACTTATCATTTGCATATGAATTACTAAAATAATTTAATTATGTAATTGGATCCTCCCAATTCCAAGAGTTTTGGACATCTTTTAGTTTAAACTGAATCGTCTATTCTTCGACGGGTCCAAAACGAAACACGTAGTCTCAAAAGTGAAAAAAGAGGAAGCTGTATTTGAAGGAACCACGTTGCTTAGATTGTCCCCACGAATCATATAAATTGAACTTTTGAAAGAAAAAGAACAATTAAACAACGTCGTGGCCTCCTCCTTCGTCACAGCTTGTTTCTCGCTTTTTTGGCCAAGTGGGATTGGTTAAAACACGTAAAAATGATTCTCTACATCTCCCAAAAACATGTGGCTCAAAACAAAACTTAACATTGCTATCGTTTCTAGAAGATATCTCTCTTGCTTTTGGATCCAAATAGGCCCATACTTACTTTGTCCGAGTCCGTGACTGTTCGCTCTTTGTCCCTTTCTACGTGGCTTGATCTTAGCTCCGTCAGTTTTACGGTCGTTTCAAAATTTCAATAACTTTATAATTCATACGTCTTTTACATTTTCTTTGTTACGTCTCTTATTAAAGTAATCAAGATTCATAAGGTCCGGAGTTATTTCTCTCTAAATCAATAAATTAAGAAATTTGTTAATGTTAATAACTTAATGGGTTTTAAACCCGTACCACAACTATAAAGGATATACCCATTTTGGTAACCACTAGTCATAACATTACTAAACATTAAGTTATTAAGAAATTTGTTACTCCCTCCGTATGCATTTAAGTGTTGTTTTAATTATAATCTGTTAAATTAAGGAAACATGGAAGATTACAATTCTATCCTCAAAAACATTGACAAATTACAAAATTGCTTTCTCTTTCTTCTCCACAAAAACAACGAAGCTTTCCCTTTCTCCAATCGAATGTGATGTTTTCTGGGTTTGATTTCTTTACAATTGCTTGCCAATTTTTCAAATTTCTCTGATTTAGGGTTCAGAGTTCAATGGAATCGAATGTGATGTTTTCTGGGTTTAGTCTTAGAAATTGTGTAATTTTCAAACAACCCTTCACACAAATCACCAATCTCCGTTGGAGCCGTCGGATCTTCTCCGGCGTACCAAGCATTAATCAAACAACTTCGGCTAACTCATGACCAATCACACTAACCATCCCATCAACTCCAGTTTCTCCGTTCGGTGGTCGGAGCTCACCAGGACCACCGTGTCCCATATATCCCGGCAAAGCGAAGGGATAAGCACAAACCTCGGGACATTGTTTTCCCGATTGACCAACCCAAGCATTAGCTGTTGGCCGCGGGAGTACTTCGAATCGGAGTATTCTCCGGCGATTAGGACGGATCTAGATACGTTAGCTCCGGTTTGATCTGTGTAAAGCGACAAATTGGAGAAGAAGAAAATTGTTAGTTATTTTTAATTAAGGGTAATTTGGGTATTATAAAGCAAAACTTATCTAAACGACATGTATTTAGAAACAAATTTTTTTGACTAAAACGACATCTAATTAAATACGGAGGAAGTAATGTTAATAACTTAATGGGTTTTAAACCCGTACCACAACTATAAAGGATATACCCATTTTGGTAACCAACTAGTCATAACATTACTAAACATTAAGTTATTAAGACTCACGTAAACAATTGCTTTCTTGCATTAAGTTGACAAATAAAATTATTTTTGCTTAAAATAGTCTAAGTTTAAGTTAAAAAGAATGTTAGTAAGAAGATCCTTGACAAAAAAAAAAAAAAAAAAAAAGTTAAAAANATTGTACTAATACGACCACTATGTTCCTCTCACAAGAGTCACAAGACTCATGTAAACAATTGCTTTCTTGCATTGTACAATTTTACAAATAAGATGTCATACAGTCATGTATGAGGTTGGTGAAGAAGAAAGCTCTTGTTTTCCCCTTGCTACATATGTAAATCCACTTCCGCAATATACTTTGGTCTCTTTCATTCGCATGTCTATACTTTCAAGGCTCACCAGTTGAGGATTGGTCTGATCATTGGTATTTCCAAGGCCTAGCTGTCCATGTTCACCCCATCCCCATATCTTAACTTCTCCACTCTCTGCAAGACATTCAAAGGTTGTTTGTTCTATATCGAGAAGTCTAAAGAAGAAAGAAATAGTAGAATATCCCCCTCCCTTTTTACCTGTTACGACAGCAGAATGCTCTGCTCCTGCTGCAATTTGTAGAACTTTAACTCCATCAAAGTCCGGAACTCTCTCCAAGAGAGCTTCAGAGGAATCTATAACCAGTTGTTGCTTCCCGGGTTGTGTATTAAGGGTGTTACTAAGCTTGAAAACCTCGCCATCGACTGTTCAACATGTCCACAGAGACACAGACAGATGAATGGTTCAGTGAGCTCTCGAAGGTATTATTGCATCAACACAGAAAATTACCGGTTAGTAGTAAAGCATGATTCCATCCCAAAGCAACTTCTCTGAAAGATCGAGATGAAGGTAAACAATGAGGGGTCTTAACAACAGGGCCGCCACAGAATCCTCTTCCCCAATTGAACAACTGTCTATCAGCTGGTCAGGCACATCGGAAGCTAGGGGTTAACAAAAGATACACAGAATTCAATCGATCAATAAAACTGAACACGAGACTTAAGGGCTAACCGGATATAGCTGCACTATGATCTCCGTTAGCTGATATACGAACAACCTCAACACCTTCTAATCCAGAGACAACACATGGAAGATTTACTGATTTTGTTCTCTCTGATGAGAAACCTAACTGTCCGCGCTTCCCAGATCCGAATCCACATACTTGATTCCCTGAAGAACAATACAAGATAAATCGAATGGAGAAAAACACTGGTCTAACACTTTTCTTGCAATGTATCAGATATATTACCTGTGAACAAGACAAGTGAGTGGCGCATACCGCAAGCTACCATCTTCACACTCTTCTCGTAAAAGTAAGAGACTTTAGCTGGAATGCTTAGTGACATGTTATCACCATGACCAAGCTGACCAAATGCGCCATTGCCACACGTAAAAAGGCAACCAGAATCTGCACTCACACACAACACAAAACGAAAGATAGATCAATCTCTTGGTCCTAAGCAGTTTACAAAATCCATTAATGTTTACCTGAAACAAAACCAGAGTGACTCCATCCAGCTGCAGCTTGAGTTATAACATGGTCGTCAAAGAAAGATACTTGTTTTGGCAAAGAGGTGTTGAGAATGTCCCCATGTCCTAACTGACCAGAGCTTCCTCTTCCCCATGTGAAGACCTTACCACCTACAAAAAGCATACTTTCAATGTTGGCACAGAAGATAAAACAGTCAAATAGACTTAAACCATTCACACTCGTTTTAATCAGAGACTTTGGGGTTTTACCAGAAGTCAAAGCGATGACGTGAGCGCCGCCACAAGCGAGCATCGATATGGAAGGAAGTGACATCAGCGAGAGAAGCTGCGGGAGATGCTCGTCTTGTAGCTTAGCCGTCCCTAATTGTCCGTCCGTACCTGCGCCCCAGCTCCATACTTGTTCTTCTTCATCAGATGGAGTCTCACAGTTTTCGGCCATTGTCTCGACAACTTCTGATGGATTCAGGTGGAATCAATCTGGGTTTATTTTTAATTGGTGGTTGATTGGATACACCGTGATGATTCAAATCTCGTGCCTACTTTTGTCATTGTTAACACAAAATATAATTTCCAACAATAAGATAGTAAAAAAAACATTAACTCAAATACATTCTATTACCCTTTATAATTTTGAAAACGCTTTCAATAATATCTATTACTAGTATTAGACCGGTACTACGTACGGGAATTAGTTTTATTTTAATATAGTTAGAATATTATTATTGTTTGAGAAATTGAGACAAATGCCCTTCTTTCTATGTCACTTTGCAAAAATGCCCCTCTCAGATCTACCCTCTATAATTTGTACTAAAGAGACCATTTTGCCCTTATGTCATAAACTTAAACTTTATTTAAAAAATATTTATATTCAAAAAAATAAATATTACAATAATTTTTGGATGAATAAATTATGAGATTATTTTTCCCGCCAAAAAATTACGGAAAAATTTTGGCGGGAAATTTTTTTTTTTGCGGAAAATTTTTGTCGACATTTTTTTTTGGCGGGAAACTTTTTGTGGTTTACGGGATTACTTTTCCCGCCAAAAATGTTGCGGGAAAATTTTGGCGGGAAAATTTTTTTTTCGGAAATTTTTTTACAAAAAAACGTTTTTTGGCGGAAAATTTTTTTTCAGAAAAAAATTTGGCGGGAAAAACAAATACCTTTTACATGGTTTTTATATGGTTTTTTTTTTACATGGTTTTTACATGGTTTTTATATGGTTTTTACATGGTTTTTATATGGTTTTTTTTTACATGGTTTTTACATAGCTTTTATATGGTTTTTACATAGTTTTTATATGGTTTTATATGGTTTTTATATGATTTAACACAAAAACTTTTTTTTTTTTGGTGGGTTGATTTAACACAAAAACTTTGTAACTCCTTAAGATTTTTATAAAGTTTTTACAAGGGTATTCTATGGTCTTTTATATGGTTTTTATAAATACCTTGTAAAACCATTTCATTGCAAAAATGTTCTATAGGCGTTTTACAAAGTATTTATAAGGTTTTTTACATGGCTTTTACATGGTTTTTATATGGTTTTTACATGGTTTTTACATGATTTTTTTTTTTGGCGAGAAAATTTTGATGGGAAAAATTTCGAAATTTTTTGGCGGGAAAATTTCCGAAAATTTTGGCGGGGAAATTTCCGAAATTTTTGGCGGGAAAATGTTGGCGGGAAATTTTTGAAGAAGATAGGGTTTTGAGTCTTGAAGATAGGGTTTTGTTCATAAGGGTAGTTTGGTCCTTCTAATACAAAGTGAGGGTATTTTTGCAAAGTGACAAAGTGAAAGGGCATTTTTGCATAAGGGCATGGCTTAAAGGGTATTTTTGTAAATCTCCCTTATTGTTTTATAAAATAACTAAAACATATAATTCATTTAAATTTAAATTTTAAACAATTGAGAGAGGTTGAAATAGAGATCGTGGTTTTGTGACGGATAACTGTTGGATTTGAGGAAATTAAGCAGAAAATAATGTTTTATCAATTAAAATATAAAAATTTTAAAAAGAAAGTATTTTTAATAATGTAGTGGAATACATGAGACTAAAAATCATGAATTGTTAAATTGAGAATGATTTTAAAATTTATTCATTAAAATTATAGAACGTGTTGTTAAACAAAATAGAGATTTATAGCATAAAAAAATTTGGTTTTAATATATTTTGAAAACAAAAAAAAATGAAAAATCTTCTTTTTGTTGGGCAAATAGAGATATTGAAATAGTGGGAGTAAAAATAGGGAAGTTACAAAAAATTTTCGTTTTCATTTTTTTTAAGAATAAAATATAGTTTAATTATTATTATTATTTTTTTTTTTTTTTGGCCGTATAGTTTAGTTGTTTAGAAAAGTGAAAGTGTTAAATTTGAGACCTCACGTGTCAGAAGGAGAGAGTTGCAGTTTTTTGTGAATCGACTTGTGATTTATTATATAAGGATTCTAGTCTTTATTAGTTTTTGGATTTTGATTACACCAGAATGGTGATCATGGAGTGATTGTCTAATTGTAGGAACATACAAATGTGAAATAAAATCACTGTTGTTTTTGGTGATATTTTAATCTTAGCAAGAAAAAATTCATTAGACCACTTGATGTCGGTGATTTAATCAAAATCCAAAAACTAATCAAAACCTAACGATTTCATATGAGTAGAGAGATTAGGAAAACACGATTGGAAAGATCGATTCAACAAATTCGAAATCAGATTGTTACATTTCACATTTTGATATGATAAATTGAAGATTCGACTTTGTTCAATCAATGGCGTTCACACACAAAACTCTAAATTGACACAAACTAATCCAAAATCAAGCGATTTCATTTGAAACACAGATTAGCGAAACACGATTCTACCAAAAAACGAATCAATTTCAACGAATTCGAATTGAGATTGTTCGGTAAAAAGAGAGGAGATTGACTTACTTCGTCCCATCGCGTTGGATTCGTTTCGGTGTTGGTTTAGCAAAACCCCAAAATTACAAATGAGGTGCTGTGATGTTCTTTTTATAGGTGCGATAAAGAAAAACCCTAAATTTAGCATACGTAACTGCTGAGCTAATATATGCCCATTGGATATTTTTGATGCTCGGTCCAGTACTAAATTGTACATAATAGACAACACAAGATCACATATGCACGATACTAAATAACTTGGATCAGAACCAAGGCAAAAATCTCAATCTCGAATGTCTCAAATGGTTTAAAACACAAACTCTCTGCCTATTCTACCGCTTCTCACCACATAAACAAGTAGCAGCTTGAAGAGCAAAGTATGTTAGGATGATGTCTACATAATAGTGTATAATTGACATGGCAATCATCTGGCGGACTGATCAAATCTATTGGGCATGTCTTGCTCTCGCAAAGGGCCTGAGTGACCCTGTCAAAAAGAAGAGATTTACTAGCATAAGCATTTCAATTATTAAGTCTAGCACTAATCACCCTCACAAAA
>OVBW01002820.1:0-10214 GCA_900406355.1 Erysimum pusillum
TATAAGGATCGAAAATATGAGAAGCAGAAGAAAGAAAATGATGGAAGAGACCACTAAGACATCGTAACAATTATGAGTGTAACTAAATTTTGACTCAGCTACGTACACACCGTGAGGAGAGAGTTGAATCTAGAGACGACTTAGTTTGTGTGGGTCGTCGGATAGTGACGTCTAACTCTAAAGTTTTTTGTAATTGCCGACCTCAGACATGTTCAATAAGAATTCTTTGATTGTCTCTTGAACAGAACTGTATAAATAAGGAAAAATGCGTAAATTAATTATATTTTCTTAATAAAAAATGTTTAAGTCGATCTCGTTAATTATCTCTCAGTGCATTATATAAGATTATAAGCTTATATAGATCGATGATCTACTGCCAACTGGTAAGGCAGGTATGGGCGATCCTATATATGTACCTCGCCTCACCTTTTTCTTTGGGAACAATTGTTGGTGACAGTATTTTTTTTTTTGGATATATGTGACACATGTTTACGGATTAATTGTTCTATGTCTCTAAATCAATTAAGATCAGCCATGCATGGTCCTTGAATACAATGTTATAACTCTCTACGTATTTTTCCAATTTCACTAATGTAGTTTTAGAATGTTCACCATATGTATCGATCATATGTATTTGCTTTCAATTAATTGGTAATTTATTATTATATTTCGGCTCTAAACTATATATATGTTAAATAAATAAAGTAGAATAGTAAACGCGCGAGTCATCAAATATGAACGTAGAAGACCCACCGAGTCTGAAGGACTTGGTCATCTATAAGGATCGAAAATATGAGAAGCAGAAGAAAGAAAATGATGGAAGAGACACACTAAGACATCGTAGCAATTATGAGTGTAACTAAATTTTGACTCAGCTACGTACATAGCGTGAGGAGAGAGTTGAATCTAGAGACGACTTAGTTTGTGTGAGTCGTCGGATAGTGACGTCTAACTCTAAAGTTTTTTGTAGTTGCCGACCTCAGACATGTTCAATAAGAATTCTTTGATTGTCTCTTGAAAAGAACTGTATAAATAAGGAAATGCGTAAATTAATTATATTTTCATAATAAAAAATGTTTAAGTCGATCTCGTTAATCTCTCAGTGCATTATATAAGATTATAAGCTATATTTGTTCTAAAACGGGCTGGATTTTCCCTTGTGTTCAAAAATGAAAAAAAGACTAGTCTGTTGTTAATCTGTCTGAGATCGATGATCTACTGCCAAAGAAGGTATGGGCGATCCTATATATGTACCTGGCTTCACTTTTTTTTTTTTTTTGAATACTAGGAGGTTTTGGGCTAATTAAACTCGTAATCCTACCAGACCCGAACCATAGCATGTAATATTAGCTTCGTCTCAAACGTCACTCAAACCAGCGACCTCTAAGCTTCGCCTAGGATCTTTACGAGTTGAGCTAACGACACTTGGTCTCGCCTCACCTTTTTCTTTGGGAACAATAGTTGCTGACAGTATTTTTTTGGATATATGTGACACATGTTTACGGGTTAATTGTTCTCTGTCTCTAAATCAATTAAGATCAGTCATGCACGGTCCTTAATTGGATACAATGTTATAACTCTCAACGTATTTTTCCAATTTCACTAATGCAGTTATAAAATGTTCACCATAAGTATCGATCATATGTATTTGCTTTCAATTAATTTGTATTGTATAAACTATATATGACATACACGTACATATGAACGAAGAACCACATAAATCGCAAACCAAACCACAACGTAAAAAAAGGTGCATATATATATATATACATGCACGCATTTGAATTTTAAAGCTATAGTGAGATCAGTGACCAAGTCCATATGTGTCTTTGGAAGAGCTTGGAGGCGGAGAAAGTTGTGGAGATAGGGATGAACGATCTCATCATGATTTGTACTACTTGTCGAATTTCTGTTTTGGCTAGTGGAGGTCAAATTACTTAAGTGGCCATAAACGTACCCTTTGATTAATGGCCCCTGTTCCTTCGCGAGGGAGAGCTATGACGCGTAACAACACACCCTGTATCATCGTTGGATGTACATGGTCGATTATAAGCGTACGCGTACCCTTTGATCATGTTCCCTTGGGCCTCCGCTTGATTAGGTTGGGTATCAGGCTTGTGTTGAGTGTCTTTCTGTCCACTGTGCTGCTGCTCTTTCCGCTTAGGGTCAATTTTTGAGCTTTGGTTCCCACTTTCTTCCAAGTTCCTCCTCGTTGTCATTGCCTCTTTTGCTCCACCTGCACATTAGACATGGCATATATAGCGTCAAGCCTTTAGTACCTTCTCTAAGCTATATATAACTAACAAATAAAATAAAAAATGTAAATGAGCAAATTCCAAAAACTAATCAACATATATGTAAAAAACACTAGTACTCACCGAGTTTGCGGTGTTCCGTTTGGGCAGCAAAAACTTTTCCATCTACAAAAAGTGAGAGTATGATAAAAAGAAGAAAGAACATGATGGATGAAACTATAGACACCGCCATTCTTAATAGTGAAGATGATTATCACTTTTATAATTTATACAGCATAGAGCAGAGATCGCGGAGTTGAATCTATATATATTGGACGATTATCTTTGTGTTTGACTGTTTGGGCTCAGCTTGCCGTGTACGTACGTCTTTATGTGGGGCAAAAGGGTTTGCGTTATTTATGTGGGTCAACTTTGTATTTTTCTTTTTTGTTTGGTTTTTACTTTTTAAACATGGGTAATTTACCAATATCCATAAAGTGGTCGATTCTATCCGTCAGTCGACGTCCTCCTTTTTAACTCCATTTTTGGGTTTGGAGTTCATTGCCAAATTTGTTTTAATTCCTCCTCATGACATCATATCTTCTGCACCAGCACCAGCACCAGCTGCACAAACACATGACACATTCAATTGGTAATTTTAATTATATATTGGCTCTAAACTATATATATATATTAAACAAAGAAAGTAAAATAGTAAACGAGTCAACAAATATGAACGTAGAAGACTCACGGAGTCAACAAATATGAACGTNNGTAGATGACTAAAGTCCTTCCCTCGGTGAGTTGTTTGGTGTAATCTAGATATATTATTCTACCTTATATCATATAATAATCCTAAAAACCCATATCCAAAAGTAATTCATAATTAGAATGTGACAACGAAATGACATCATTCTCTATACCAAGGAATTAGACGAGCTGAATTCACTCCTCTATATCAACTAAATTTAAAAATTGAACTGAAATCTAACCGAGATTTGCAAACGATCGAACGCCACCACAATGGTTATATATGCTGTGCAAACTTCTTGAAATTACAGCATTTTTTTTATTTTTTGTAAGCCTCATGACTCATGAGTCAAAAGTTAATCGTGTGTAAAAAAAACCTGTAATTTTGTGATAATATTAACCCAAAACAACAGAGTAAAATGTAAATGAAAATGATTAGTTAGTCAAAAAAAAAATCAAAACATGCATATCAAAAAAAAAAAAATTCAAAACATGCCAAAATAAATGTGCACTAAACACGGTCAAACGTCCCGTAGTTTAGATTTTAGCTAGCAAAGCTATTCATTTACAAGCTTCTTATGTCGGTGCAACCTTCTCGAGCTAACTCTGAAAATAATTTTAAGCCCGAATGGATCTAACCGTAAGAACCTAATTTTTTCGGTTTAGATATGTATTCTAAATTTCTNGTGTAAAAAAAACCTGTAATTTTGTGATAATATTAACCCAAAACAACAGAGTAAAATGTAAATGAAAATGATTAGTTAGTCAAAAAAAAAATCAAAACATGCATATCAAAAAAAAAAAAATTCAAAACATGCCAAAATAAATGTGCACTAAACACGGTCAAACGTCCCGTAGTTTAGATTTTAGCTAGCAAAGCTATTCATTTACAAGCTTCTTATGTCGGTGCAACCTTCTCGAGCTAACTCTGAAAATAATTTTAAGCCCGAATGGATCTAACCGTAAGAACCTAATTTTTTCGGTTTAGATATGTATTCTAAATTTCTAACTATGTTTTGTTCAGAGCCGGATGGAAACGGGCTTCAGAGTTTTTTGTACCGATGGAGACTTGCATGTTAGACCCACTAGGAAAAATAAGATAGCCTAAACAAACAAGTCATGTACATGTACTCGTGAAAGGTGGAGATTGTAAGTTGAGTTTTTCGACCAATAACAAAATATCTTATGAAAAGTTATAATAAAAAAAGAAAGACTATTTCAAACTTTCAACCAATTTAGTTGATTCTCTCCCCTTAACCAATTTTATTTGCATGTTTCTTTTTCCAACTTTGAATTTAACCGGTCCTCTACCATCGCAATTTCTATGCACCAAGCAAATTTAATTATCCAGAAAATTACACTATATATTGTCAGAAGCTTCTTTAGTCTTTTTCTTCGTGAGACCTTTCAACGTGCCGAGGACCGTGGAAGTTTACGTTTGAATATTTCAGCCTTTTCAACATAGAAAATTCTCCAAACGCATACGATTGCTAACGCAGAAATGACCTCAGTTTTCTCCAACGTCAAACCTCTTCTTCTCAAAACTACAAACAAAATTCAACGCTTCTACTTGTTTTTGCTATATCTATCTCCTCTCTTTTTTTCTCTCAATCATTTAATTTTTTAAATCTTTTGGTTTTGGTGACTATAATCTAAAAACCACGACCATGATAAGAATTTGTGTTTTGGGGGTTTTCTTGTTGTTCCTCGTTCCTTCTCCAGTCTCCGCCGGTTTCTATCCAAACTCCTCCGCCATTCCGCCGGAGCTTCTCCGTAACGCCACCGGCAACCTTTGGAACTCATTCTTGAATTTCACGGGATGTCATGCCGGCGTGAAATACGACGGTCTCTACAAGCTTAAACAATACTTCCAACATTTTGGCTACATCCCCCAAACTCTCTCCGGAAACTTCACCGACGACTTTGACGATATTCTCAAGAACGCCGTCGAGATGTACCAAAGAAACTTCCGGCTTAACGTCACCGGGGTACTCGACGAGCTCACTCTCAAACACGTCGTGATCCCTCGTTGCGGCAACCCTGACGTAGTCAACGGCACCTCAACTATGCATAGCGGTAGAAGAACCTTCGAGGTCTCCTTCGCCGGGCGAGGCCAACGTTTTCACACCGTTAAACACTACTCTTTCTTCCCCGGAGAGCCACGGTGGCCGAGCCATCGCCGTGACCTAACCTACGCGTTCGACCCGCGAAACGCGTTGTCAGAAGAGGTCAAGAGCGTGTTCTCACGCGCGTTTGCTCGCTGGGCAGAGGTGACTCCGCTAACGTTCACGCGCGTGGAGAGGTTCTCGACCTCTGACATCAGCATCGGATTCTACTCAGGGGAGCACGGCGACGGAGAACCGTTCGACGGGCCAATGAGAACGCTGGCTCACGCGTTTTCCCCGCCGAACGGACACTTCCACCTCGACGGAGAAGAGAACTGGATCGTCTCCGGCGAAGGAGGCGACGGTTTTCTCTCCGTGAGTGAGGCTGTTGATCTGGAATCGGTGGCTGTTCACGAGATCGGACATGTCCTAGGGTTAGGCCATTCCACGGTGGAAGATTCGATCATGTATCCAACCATCACGACGGGGAGGCGTAAGGTTGATTTGGCGAATGATGACGTGGAAGGAGTCCAATATTTGTACGGTGAGAATCCTAATTTCAACGGCTCAAGATCTCCACCACCGTCCACTCAACAGCGAGACACTGGCGATTCCGGTGCTGCTGGTAGAATCGACGGTTCTAGATCGGTTTTGACTAGTCTACTTTTGTCCACCGTTGGATTATTTTTGTATTTAGTGTAGAGAATTGGATTAGTTCATTAATTTACAGATTATGACACGATTTATTCTTTCTGTGTTTTCTTTTCTTCTTCTTCTCTTTCTTAGATTGTTCTTCATTCTTGCATAGTTTCTATTTTTGAACATAGTGTACATTTTTGTTACCAATTAAGAATTTTGAGAAGAAATTTATGAGCTTAAAGTACAAAGTTCAAACTATTTTCTTCACAGTAAAGTTCAAACTATCTTCTTTTCTTTTTTTTTCATCATTCAAACTATCTTATTTTAACTAAATAACTCAAAACCAATAACTGTTTAAATGGTAATCACTATTGATGGGGACCATTAGACCTAGAAATAATGATTACAATTTGACCATGGTGAAGGAATTTATCATAACTTTGGAAGCATCGGGTTTGATCTCTCAACTCAAGAAACACAATTTAATAACTATTAAGCCAAAACTGATTATAAGGGAAATATAATAATTACAAAAAGGTAAGTTAGGAACACAAAGATATGTTAGTTAAATATAAACACATCATCACACTATCAGAGTAACGACACATATGTCGATCAGTCCCCACACCCTACACTACCCTAAACTTTTCTTTTTATTATCTTTTACCTTTCTATATAATTCTCCATTAACTCCCATTTTTAATGTTTATGGTTAAACCAATATATATTACAAACTCCCTAGATATTCCCTACCTCGGGATACGACTCATCTTATAAAGCAAAACACATCCACGATTATTCCCGACAACAACAAAACAAACAAAACAAAAACTCTCTCTAGCTTTCTCAAGAACAATGGGTTTGCTCCCGTGTTCTTGTCATCTACCTTGCAATAAAACTAGATCCGAATGTGAAGCGAAATCTACTCATCACCAATCAGAATCCTCAACGTCATCATCACTCTTGTCTCAGCCCAGTCTCCCATTGGTTCCTTCGCTGTCTTTTCAGCCGCATAGCTCCAGCGTCGATCACCGGTGCTTAGCCACGCTCAAAGATCACTCCTCGTACGTCTCTTCTCTCGCTATCTCCGATAAATTACTCTATACCGGCTCTTCCAACAGTGAGATACGTGTATGGCCCCGTGAACCTCCGTTCACACCGGAATATTCCACCGGCGATGACCGTAACATAGTTTCCACCGGAAACGGAGGAGTTAAATCGTTGGTGATTCTTGGCGACAAGCTAATAAGCGCTCATCAGGATCACAAGATTCGTGTATGGAAGATCATCGACGAGAGCAGTCGCAGAGGTCAGAAGTACAAGTGCGTGGCTACTCTTCCGAGGATGAACGACCGTTTCAAGAACCTCTTCAGTAGCAAAAGCTACGTGGAAGTCAGACGGCACAAGAAGTGCACGTGGGTTCACCACGTGGACGCCGTGTCATCTCTAGCCTTGTCGCAAGATGGCTCTCTGCTTTACTCTGCTTCTTGGGACCGGAGTTTCAAGATATGGAGAACGTCCGATTTCAAGTGCTTGGACTCTATCGAAAAGGCTCACGACGACGCGATTAACGCCATCGTGGTGTCGAAAGACGGTTTTATGTACACGGGATCAGCAGATAAGAAGATCAAAGTGTGGAAAAAGAAGGACAAGAAACACTCTCTGGTTGCTACTCTTACGAAACATCTTTCTGCGGTGAACGCTTTGACGGTTAGTGAAAACGGGAAGGTTCTTTACTCAGGAGCGTGTGATAGATCGATTCTTGTGTGGGAGAGATTGAGCAGTGGAGATGACGAGGAATTACATATGTCTGTGGTGGGAGCTTTAAGGGGACACACGAAGGCGATTATGTGTTTAGCGGTTGCGTCTGATTTGGTGGTGAGTGGATCAGCGGATAAGAGCTTGAGAGTTTGGAGGAGAGGATTAATGGAAAAAGATGGTTACTCTTGTTTGGCGGTTTTGGAAGGACATACCAAGCCTGTTAAGTGTTTAGCCGTCTCAGTTTCTGATTCCGATTCTGATTCCGATTATTCTTGTATGGTTTATAGTGGGAGTCTTGATCTTTCTGTTAAGGTTTGGAACTTAAGGGTCTCAGCTGTTTAACTACTTATTTACCATAGTCTATAACGTGACTATAATTAATCTCTCTTTAGTATGTATATTTATGAATGTGCTATAGGATAATGGGGCTAGCTAGGGCCGGGTTAGTCTTAAACAGCTACAACACTTGGTCTTATCGGACTAATGATACACTTTAATATTGCGATTTATAAGTTCGTTTCTTCTCCGTAGACCATTCATAAAAATTAAAATCCAAATATAGTTTTATTTTTCTTTGTTAAATATAGAGTTAAAGTAAATAAATAATGATGACAGAGAATGATTAAAAACTTATTCTACAACGTGGAAGTTGATCGTCTGGTCCATGTGGTCTGGTGGAGAGTGAGAAAACCGATCGGCTGTGATTGATTTTACGTCACACAAATCACAAATCACAAAACCAAAACTATATTAGAGAAGCATCTGAAAAAGAATCATTCATACAACGCCTTGTTGAAGTTCAGCAGCTTTTGTCCCAAGGTTGGCCAATCGCTTGCAGGGATCTATCTCCTCTTCTGGTGGCTCCGTTAGTGACACTCTTATTGTGTCACCAAGCCCGTCCTGTAATTACAAACAATCATTACCATACATGAACTGTTAACGGGAAGATCTTTACCAAGGATCAGTAATAGAAGGCCTCTTAAGTGTATAGTGTTTGGATTTTATATTATTTTTAGTTTCTTTTGCCATGGTTTCAATATTTTGGATGAATTTATCAGCTTTAACAACCAAAACTAATCTCTTAATATATTCACTTCTGTAAAACTTTTCAGTAGTTGTACATGTTTTCTCAAATCATTTTGCATGTACAGATGAACAGATTTGAGAAAGTACTGATTGGAATTCACTGCACCTTCATTTCAGGTTTCAGAAAAGGTGTACTAATCAACACAACACTGACAAACCACATTATTATTTTTCACTTTTTTTTTTTGTTTTTTATAATTTTGTTAAAACTCACGTCTTTGTTATTGGAAAATTCGATTATAAGTTATCTTACGCATATCATTGTATAGAAATAATTTTAATAGGATTCAGCATCTTAAATTCTACGGTGAAATGCACCTAACACTTATATATGTATCATGTATGTGTTAATTACTTAACTCTAACACCATCGATTATCAATTCTAGATGGATGATGTGAAAGTTTTTTTTTTTATTATTTTTTTTTTGAACAAATTCTTTTTTCTTTATATTGATAATGTCAAATGTCAAAGTTGAGATCGAAACAATACACGTATAATAACCCGAATGCATCAAGTATCAACCACAACTTCAACTATACGATGACAAAATCAATAAATAACGATTACTTCGTTACATCTTGCGTAGATACACACGTAGGCCGTAAATAAATAAAAAACATTACTGATTTGTATACATTAGAACACATTTTGCACAAGTCCGTAGATATAACAATGGTATTATGGTAATATGGGTTATTTCAAAAAAAAAACAATGGTAATATGGATTTTGGTTTTTGAGTTTTCGTTTTTGTGATTTAGATTTAAAAACTAATATCTTTTGAAAAAGAGATAAATTAGCTAATATTTTTTTGTTTCTTTTGATTTTTTTTTTCTCATTTAATTTTGGAGTAGATAAATTTTTTTTTTTATTTTGTTTCTGATTTTTTTCTAATCTCATATACCCTTTGTTTTTTTTTTCTTCTAATAAATTGTACTTTCATTATGGCTCATTCGGTTGGATCAAACATTTGGTGGACATCTGAAAAAGATAGTCCCTTTTGATTTTCCGGCTACAAGTATTCGCCCTATGATTGGAAAGTTGATAGGACTTTTGAGCAACGAACGGCTTTCTCCATTGCCTATTATCAAGGCATGGGTTCACACAATGAACTTAGGAAGACTACAGGTATACTGATGATGAATCTAAATGTTCCTTTAGACACTGAGGAAGGTATTCCTCTTAACACTGACTTTTTTTTTCCATTACATACATATTTTTATTGTTTTGTTGTGACCGTAAAGGGGTCCGGTTCCAATCATTTTCGTAGTAGGAATCTGGTGATAATTATAATTACTCCCTCCGTTTCAATATATAGGATGTTTTGAGGTTTAGCACAGTAATTAAGAAAAATTATTATTTAATAAAAACACTCATAACTAAAGCAATTAAAATAATCAAAGAGTAATACCAAACGTTACGCATGCGTTAAACTCTCAAACAACCCAAATTATTTGGAAAAAATGGAGCCAACTTTTTACATAATTACTTTTAAAAAAAAATTCAAATTTTTTACATCGGACCCAAACTAAATTTTTTCTCAATCTTTCATGCTTATGTAATTTTAAAAGAAAAAAATGCTTTCTAATTTTTTCACAATTCCAAATTCTGTTTTGAGTATGTCACTTCTTAGTGAAGA
>OVBW01002823.1:0-11219 GCA_900406355.1 Erysimum pusillum
AAGGTAAAAATATCAACGTTTTAAGGGAAATTTTCAAAAGTATTATTTTTTTGTCTATTTCTAAAAATATCATAAAATACAGATTTACCAATTTTCTGTAAAACACGTTATATAAAAAGTTTATAAAATTCGATAATGTTGATGAGGTTTATAAGATTTTATAAGACATAGTTTGTTAGGTCAAAATAAGACATATTATAAAATTTTACTTTAACAAAATCAATGATCCAATAACACATGATTTTCTTTTCGATTTTTAAATCAATTAAAACTCATAAACCAATAAACACCGTTCAAACTAAATTTCATATTGATTTCTAATTACTTTAAATATTTCACAATGACCAACATTATTTAAGATCTCAATAGAAATACTCAAATTCTGATATAACACACTCCAAAAAAGATCTTAATTGTTAAGTATTTATCTTTACCAACAAAATGTATTAAGTATTAACCAATATGAAATGATTTAAATGCAGTGGGTTTTTTTGTTTTTTTCTTTTAATGTTAAGATAATGTATGTTTTTCTTGACCCAATAATAACAACTACTGTATTTTCTTTGCTAATGAAGAACAATGATTATGTAGTGGATAATTTGTATCTAAATGTACTAGGTCATAAGTTTTTTATATTTTTATACCAGCAAATTATATATAGATATATCTTAACGTTTTTACTCATAACTATTTTGAAAATGTAGTGGGTAAAAGACAAAGAAGCATTGCGTAATGATCACAGAAACTGCATGAGAAGGAAAATAAGGAGATTGGTTGCATAGCATCTCGCTGTTGACATCATTTTGATCTCCTGAAATCGGAATTTGGTCCAAGTCCAACTATATTTCAATTTTAATTTCCTTTTGTAGCTTATCAAAATCAAACTAAAAATTTATACATTTGGTCGGAATATCGATTTCAACTACTGCAAATACATATACAAAACAAGTACAATAACGTCTGACACTTTCTAGTGTCCGCAAATGATAAACAACTCAGAATATATATGTTGAAAAAACAAACATCTCCCTTTCTAAACATGTGATGTAACTTGTTATCGAATGTAATAAGTTAGTATTTAGGCTATGAATTATTGCCATGTACTGATGTACATAACTAACTAATCCATTTGTAATCTAGATCGTTTTAATTTTAGGATAGACAACAATTCGTTGTAGATTAAATCTAATAATCTATGTTATTGTTAAAACGGTTTGCATCGTATTTTTTATATATATTATTCCCGTCTACTATATGAAAGACTAAAATTCATGAATGATAAACTATAACAGTTAAATATTGGAACTTATGACTGAGTCTGCTTCGTTTGCTACGACCATATAATTAAAGCTCTAGTTGTATAGGTTGTGGCCTATATCAAAATAAGATTTCAATGCCAAGACATGAACTAAGATCTTTTAAAGAGCCCCTATGGTGGATAACAAACAAAATTACCTGCAAAATCATTCTATATATGTAGATCGTTATTAATTATGAAAATTTTGAAGTATATTTATTTTGTTGGTACTTATATTTTACTGAAATCGTGTTATAGGTAATCATCTAAGTAAATGTGTTTCACATAAACAGAGTTAATGGTAATAATTACAAGTGACTTGTAACATAGTTCTTGCTTTTCTTATAACGGGATAAATCCTAAGTTAAATTTCACACCAACCCCTTTACGAAAGACGTGAGTGTGATTTGATCTCTCGACCAACAAAATAATTTTTCAATCACTGAACAACCATAAATATAGTTCCTTTCTTTTTCTTAAAGAACTACCATAAATAGTTTTGTTTTTCTCTTTCATATGTGTTTAGTTTTTATGTTATAATCATTCAAATGACAATCTAAAAAAATGAAAAAATAATTTCTTCACTATCACACTATGAATATATATATTTTTTTTAATGAAGATTTCATTATGAGTTTGAGAATCATCTTTATATGAGCAATGCATCAAAGCCTAACTTTATAAAAGTATAAAGTAATAGTACTATGTGACAAAGAAAGGATGACTAGATCATAGAATTACGAAAAATGTAACTGTGTTTAGTTACTAGTACTATAACTTAATACGGAAGAAAGGAGCCATAGTGATAGTGAAGAAAACTAATAGAAGCAAAAGGAAAGGAAATAAAAGTAGAGGGACTTGTCAGAAAAATGTAACATCACAAATCACACCACATCAGGCAATGCAAAAGCAAACCTCTTTCCGTATTCCAGGCTTTTTCTTACTATTTTCTCTTCCTATCTCAATTTCATATGTTCTTACATAAAATATATTTTAAAAAGAATCATTATATGAATATTTCGAATTATTAAGGCACACAAATTAACGTTTTTAAATTTTTGGGAAATAACATTTTCAATCACGAGATATACAATGAAAAAATACGGAAGAAAAAAAAGACAAAAGGAAGAGAGGAGAGGTTCACGTTAGTGCAGATCAGTCACGTACCCACTGCCACTGGTTACAAGTGGTGAATACTAGTAGTACACTACACACGTCAATTCTATGCATTCTTTTCATTTTTACTTTTTTACTCGAGACAAAAAGTATTCAAACTGTTTTTTTACTCGAGACAAAAAGTATATATGTAAACAATAAAATTATTTTGTAATTTTGGTTATTGTGTTGAAAAGAGTATATTTAGTAGTGAGTAATTTTGTGTAAGAAAGTGGAATTTTCAGCTTATACTATGATGTTGTTTTGGGTTTTTATAGCACTTTCACTTTTACTAACGCATGTTAATTTTCAATGGACAAAAAAGTGAGATTAGTTCTACTTTTATTATTGTTTTACGCTAGTTTATCACTATAGTAGTAGTCTAACATAATTTTTTTCGGGTTTATATGTCTAAGTAATTTCTTTCAAAATATGAAATAGTGCGTGTGGGTCAAACACTCAAACTCTCAAAGTTGTTAGGATTTTATGATTTTAAAGTAATTTTTCAATTAAATTAGATTAATGCATTTTTACCGTTGGTTACGTAATTCATCATACCACTAAATTGTTTTGCATGTTAAAGTATTGGGGTGAATATATTTTTGGACATCAATTTTTGACTAAAAACATCTTGAAACTAAAATTCACTTTTTTTTTTGGGTTAAACTATAACTTATCATTTCTTAGAAATAAAACCTAAAATGGTATTTTTTGAGAACTCTACAAATTCAAAAACAAAAAAAAAACAAAAAGAATATGCTCTCTATTTTATCTCTTTCTCAAACATAGAAAAACGAATTTGATCTCACGATGCTTCTCATTCTTTTATACAAAAAAAATCAAACAAAAATTCTTTATTTATTTATTTTATTTTCTTTCCGTAATGAGTCTCTACATTGCCACACTTATTTATGTATAGAACAAACTTTCACAAATTAAGCATACAAAATTAAAAAAACTAAACAAAAACTTAAAAAGAGAAAGTATCAATCTCCACCATACGGGTCCGTATCAGCTTTTCTACCTGATTCTCCCTCCCCACAAACCACAACACTACCTACACTCTCTCCTTCTCTCTCTTTCTCTCACAAATCAAAACTTTTTCTCTGCGTTTTAATCTCTCCTTAAATTCATAACAATACTCACATAATTTTCTCTGCGTGCGAGAAGAGACAATGTAGAAAGAAAGAAAGAAAGTTTTTAATAAACCCAAGAAAAAGAAGAAGAAAAAAAAGCATTCATATTTTCTTCTTTTGTAGCTTTTGCTTTCTCTTTCTCTTCCTTTTTCGTTTTTGTGGGCACAAAGTAATGATTTTGTGTTCTTCTTCTTCTTCTTCTTCTATAGTCTCTTCCTTCTCCTTCTGTTAAACGCTAAGCTTTTTCATGGTGGTCTTGAAGATAACAACGATGAAGATTCTCTTTTCTCTTTTGTTACTCTGTTACTTTGTCACTTGCTCTCTCTCTTCTGAGCCTAGAAACCCAGAAGGTAATAATCATCAAAAACCAAAAAAGACTCATTTTTTCTCTTATTGGTATTATAAAGTTTCAAAATTTGTGACTTTTTGTAATTACAGTGGAGGCGTTGATCAACATAAAGAATGATTTACATGATCCACATGGTGTTTTGAACAACTGGGATGAGTTCTCTGTTGATCCTTGTAGCTGGACTATGATTACTTGTTCTCCAGACAACCTCGTAACTGGCTTGTAAGTTTGTTTCTATAATTTTGTTATTTCATGGACATTAATGGCGACAAAGTCTTCATCTTTGTGTCTCTCTCTGTTTTTTTTCCAATTACAGAGGAGCTCCAAGTCAGTCTCTTTCAGGAACTTTATCTGGGTCAATTGGAAATCTCACAAATCTAAGACAAGTGTAAGATTATTTTGTTTGTTTCTTTACTAAAAATGTCTCCTTTTGTTTGTTTCTTCAACCTTTTGTGTTTTTGGATGCAGGTTATTACAGAATAATAACATCTCAGGCAAAATCCCACCGGAACTTTGTTCTCTTTCTAAATTACAGACTTTGGATTTATCCAATAACCGGTTTTCCGGTGAAATTTTCGGTTCGGTTAACCAGCTGAGTAGTCTCCAATATCTGTAAGTTTGTAACAGATTTTGTTAATGATGTTCTTTAAACAATCAAAGCTTTGTCCTCTTAACTTAAACCTCGTACGTTTCTGTAATGATTTGATTTAGGAGGTTGAACAACAACTCATTATCTGGGCCCTTTCCTGCTTCTCTGTCTCAAATCCCTCACCTCTCTTTCTTGTGAGTATATACAGATTTAAAGTTTGAATTTTTCTTACTTTTTAGACCTCTGTACTCATGTTTTTTTATGTTTTGGTTTCAGAGACTTGTCTTATAACAATCTTAAAGGTCCTGTTCCTAAATTTCCTGCAAGGACATTCAAGTAAGAACCTTTCTTTAATTTTGGTTTAGTGTTTTTGTCAAAGAATGAGTTTTTTGAATTGTTTCACTGTTTTATGTAGTGTTGCTGGGAACCCTTTGATTTGCAAAAACAGCCCACCTGAGATTTGTGCAGGATCAATCAATGCAAGTCCTCTTTCTGTCTCTTTACGTTCCTCATCCGGTAAATCTATCCTCCATTTCAATAACCTTGTTTGCTTTTCTTTCGATTTTATCCATGTCTCATGAGCTTTTACCATTGGGATTTGTAGGACGCAGGACCAACATATTGGCAGTTGCACTTGGTGTAAGTCTTGGCTTTGCTGTTAGTGTAATCCTCTCTCTAGGGTTCATTTGGTACAGAAAGAAGCAAAGAAGGCAAATGATGCTTCGCATAAGCGGTTCGTCAACTCAAGCTAGCTTGTGGTTTTATGTAATTTGATTTCAAGAAGATTTTGTTTGTTGTTAAAGTAAAACTTGTTTTTTTTTGGTTCTTGATGTAGACAAGCAAGAGGAAGGGTTGCTAGGATTGGGAAATCTAAGGAGCTTCACATTCAGAGAACTCCATGTAGCTACAGATGGTTTTAGTTCCAAGACCATTCTTGGTGCTGGTGGGTTTGGTAATGTATACAGAGGAAAGCTTGGTGATGGGACAATAGTTGCTGTGAAACGATTGAAAGATGTTAATGGAACCTCTGGGAATTCACAGTTTCGTACCGAGCTTGAGATGATCAGCTTAGCTGTTCATAGGAACTTGCTTCGGTTAACCGGTTATTGCGTGAGTTCTAGCGAAAGACTTCTTGTCTACCCTTATATGTCCAATGGCAGTGTTGCCTCTAGGCTTAAAGGTATTCATAAAACTGATTTGTGTTACTGATTTTGGTCAAAAAATTGAAATCTTTTAACACTAATTTTTTGTTACTGTTACAGCTAAACCAGCATTGGACTGGAACACAAGGAAGAAGATAGCGATAGGAGCTGCAAGAGGATTGTTTTATCTACACGAGCAATGTGATCCCAAGATTATTCACCGAGATGTCAAGGCAGCAAACATTCTCCTTGATGAGTATTATGAAGCTGTTGTTGGGGATTTTGGACTCGCAAAGCTACTCAACCACGAGGATTCACATGTCACAACCGCGGTTAGAGGAACTGTTGGTCACATTGCGCCCGAGTATCTCTCCACTGGTCAGTCATCTGAGAAAACCGATGTCTTTGGGTTTGGTATACTCTTGCTAGAGCTCATCACAGGAATGCGAGCTCTCGAGTTTGGCAAAACCGTTAGCCAGAAAGGAGCTATGCTTGAATGGGTAAGCAATTACTATAAATTTAAGGCCAAAGATTGATAAAAAGATAGTCTTAAAACTCCTTTTGTGTTGCAGGTGAGGAAGCTGCACAAAGAAATGAAAGTGGAGGAGCTAGTAGACCGAGAACTCGGGACAAACTACGATAGAATAGAAGTTGGAGAAATGCTACAAGTAGCTTTACTCTGCACTCAGTTTCTTCCAGCTCACAGACCAAAAATGTCTGAAGTGGTTCAAATGCTTGAAGGAGATGGATTAGCAGAGAGATGGGCTGCTTCACATAACCATTCACATTTCTACCATGCCAACATGTCTTACAGAAGTTTCACCTCTACTGATGCTAATGGTGACAACCAAACCAAACATCTGTTTGGTTCCTCAGGATTTGAAGATGAAGATGATAATCGCGCTTTAGACTCATTCGCCATGGAACTATCTGGTCCAAGGTAGGAGGACAAAGAGAGAAAGAAAGATATAAATATCCCCATGACTTCAAATTTTTTGAGATGGTATAGACATGTAAATGGTGATCACATCAATCCTCTAAAAATTGAGATTCTGGGTCTTATGTTTTACTATTTTGGATGTATATATTACTTTTGAAATGTGTTTGTTTTAGTCTCTGTCTCTCTCAAACTCATTAATACTTATTAGAGAATTTTTTGTTACCAGTCTTAAAACTTGTGGTCCTGTGAAAGCTATGTTTGGTCAAACTGTGACCTTCATGTGTTGATATCAAATTTTTACTGACCAAACAATTTAATGATATGTTGACTTGTACTTCTAAAAACATGTAACACAAAACTACAAAAGATGTAAAGTACATGATAGCTTTTATATATATAAACCTCCAACAAACTTTTGCTATTTATAGTCTCATGATCTTTGGTTGTTTTTTGGATATTATTTGTTGTCATCAATTCGTTGTGTTTTGATCTTTTATATTCTTCTTTCATATCACAGTCTTGATGCTATGAACCTATCTTAATCTTTCATTTGTGTTACAAAATGGTCTCTGTAATTTCCCAAGTCCATGTCTCTCTACTGCCTGAACCACAATGGAAACTTCACACTTACTCTTCATCATTGTATCATACTTGATAGTAACCGAATCCGTTCAAGCTAACCGAATGGCGATGAAGCTGATACACCGCGAATCAGTGGCTGTTCGCAACCCAAAGGCTCGAGTTCGGGCCACTCCAGAAGACCATATCAAACACCTGACAGATATTTCATCAGCGCGGTTTAAGTATCTAAAGAATTCGATTGACAAAGAGCTAAGCAGCAGTGAGTTCCAAGTTGATGTGCATCAAGCAATCAAGACATCACTGTTTTTTGTGAATTTCTCTATAGGACAGCCTCCGGTACCGCAGTTTACAATCATGGACACCGGAAGCTCATTATTATGGATCCAATGTCTTCCCTGCAACCACTGCTCATCAGATCATATGCTTCATCCTGTCTTCAATCCAGCATTGTCTTCAACATTCGCAGAATGTTCTTGCGATGATCGGTTTTGCAGGGATGCACCATATCCACGTTGCGGCTCCAAAAACGAATGCCGTTACGAACAGGTGTATATAAGCGGCACTAGCTCAAAAGGCACTCTAGCTAAAGAACAGTTGACCTTCACAACACCTAATGGAAACACAGTTGTGACTAAACCTGTTGCCTTTGGGTGTGGCCATGAGAATGGAGAGAAGTTGGAGAGTGAGTTCACTGGTATTTTGGGTTTAGGAGCCAGACCAACATCCCTTGCGGTTCAGCTCGGGTCTAAATTCTCTTACTGCATCGGCGATTTAGCTAACAAAAACTACGGTTACAATCAGCTGGTTCTTGGCGAGGACGCGGATATTCTAGGTGATCCAACACCAACTGAGATAGAGAATGGTATCTACTATATGACTCTTGAAGTGATTAGTGTTGGGGATAAAAGACTCAGCATCGAACCGGTGGTATTCAGAAGAAGAGGATCAAGAACAGGGGTTATACTCGACTCGGGGACACTCTACACTTGGCTAGCAGATTTAGCATACAGAGAACTCTACAATGAAATAAAATCCATCCTGGATCCAAGATTGGAGAGATACTGGTTTAGAGACTTCTTGTGTTACCATGGGAGAGTGAGTGAAGAGCTAATAGGCTTCCCTGTGGTGACATTTCACTTTGCAGGTGGAGCTGAGTTAGCTATGGAGGCCGCAAGCATGTTTTATCAGATGTCAGAACCGAATACGTATGATCGTAAGGTCTTTTGTATGTCGGTGAGACCAACGACAGAACATGGAAAGGAATATAAGGATTTCACAGCTATTGGACTAATGGCTCAACAATACTATAACATTGCTTATGATCTTAAAGAGAAAAACATATATCTCCAGAGAATCGATTGTGTTCTACTCGATGACTATTCTCCATCAAAGTAAATATTGTGTAAAAAGAGGTTCATGGAGCCTAGAGAGTTTATTACCTGTTGAATATATTTGTATATTTGAAGAACATTCCCCAAATTCATGTAATGGAGTAGTAGTGAACAGAGAGCATTCTTACATAGAAAGAATGCTAAGAAAAAGAAAAAAAGTTAACAAAGAATGAGAATCACTTAGCCTCCTTCTTCTTCTTCTTCTTCCTTGTCGTTCTTCTGCTTCTCCTCCTTCTCCTTCTTCTTTCTCTCCTTCCTCCTCTTCTCTTTCTCCTTCTTCTTCTCCTTCCTTTTCTCCTCCTTTGTCTTATTCCTCTCAGCTATTTTCTTAGCAACTTTCTCTTTCCATCTAATCTGAGAAGGAAGACCGGTCCTCCTAGTCTTCGGCATAGGAACAATAGAGAAGGAAATTACACCAACACGAAGACGACGATCGAAGACTCGAACTTCCTTTCTCTCTACTCTCGTGTAACTCACTGTCTCAATCAACTCTCTCTCTCTCTTAGCTTACGGCTCTGTTTTTCTTGTGCTTCTCATAGGGTTCTTGGCTTCGGTCTCTTCCTTACATATCAAGTCATCACCGAACTCGGATTGGGCCAGAAAGTGCGGCTAAAGCCCATATCTTCACAAATCTCCACCTTGGGCTTTTGTCAACTCAACCTTGGGCTTTTCTTCACTAGGCCCAGCCCATGAACCTTTCTTCCTCTCTTTCTTCTCCAACGATGACGACGAAGCTCTCTGAGCACAACAAGTCCCCGGTCTCGTCTTTGATTCTGAGTTTGCGGCATTTGTAAACCGTAGGAGGAACAAGAGCGATGGCATGGAGAGGAAACATATCGAAGTCTCTCAAAGAGCTCAGGATTCTTCTCTGTCAATCTTCTCCAGCTAGTGCTCCCGCCAGGTTTTTTTCAGCTTCCCTTTTCATTTTCGTATTTGATCTCAAATCTGTGAGATCGGCGATTCAAATTCATTCTTTGGTGGTGTTTTTGTTTGGATTCAGAACGTTCGTTGAGAAGAATTACAAAGATTTGAAGTCTCTGAACCCTAAATTCCCCTTTCTGATCCGAGAATGTAGTGGGATCCAGCCTCAGATGTGGGCAAGATACGGTAATTGCTTTAACCTTGAATAGATTTTGGACACCGAAATGCTTAATTTGCTTATGCTCAACGTTTGACTTCAAAATCTTCAATGGAAATAGAGTTGAGACTATTGGGCTTATTGGAATTATATATCTTTATTGGAAACCATGTGTGAGTTCATTTCAGCTGTGTCTCTTAATACATGAATGTGCTCATTGGTAGTGACAGATGTAGCTTCTCCTTCTTTAACTCACCCTTAGAGCCTTGTTTTGTATGTATATTGGCTTGTGCTTGCTTTTAAGATGTGCATTGTGCTTATTGTTGTTGGTAGTAGTTACATGAACTGATTGTTGTGTGTTACCCCTAGGGCCTTGGCCATCGATGAAATATGTAATGTGGTTAACCATCAATTAATTTGACATAAACGTGCTCATTGTTTTTGATTATTCCTACTTCTNTGATGTGAAAATGCCAAAATTTACCTACTGTTGTTGTTCTTTCTTTGTCTTGTCTTCTTTTTGTTTTGTAACTTTACGGCAATAACATCTCAGTGCCTTGAGCAGCTAAAAGTATTCATGACAATCTCTGTTAAGAGGTCCTTTCATATAGTAAAAATACAGGAAATCATGTCTCTTCTCCTCCATATAGAGATCTGTGCCCATGAAAATGTCATGTTTAGGAAGTGGTTAGCTTTGAGGTCAGATGAACAGCAACAATAGTTTAACAAAAATCTTTAGGAGAAGCGTCTGCTTTATGACTTTGCTCCACATAACTGTTAGGGTTAGATGAAAGTATGAAACACATGCTGATACTTTCTATTTGCCGATATACTTGTCTAAGTTGTCTATTTTTTGTTCTTGTGTTCTACTTTGGCAACTAGTAATATCTGTTTATTTGTGTATTCGTTAATTTGTGCTTGGGATTTTACACGCACTTGTACAGATATGGGTGTGGAGAGGTGTGTAAACTTGGATGGTATGAGCGAGTCACAGATTCTCAAGTCTCTTGAAGACCTTGTGAAAGCCGGAGGAGCTACGAAAGCCTAAGGTTGTTTGTTTGTTTGTTTCTTGCTTTTATCTAGATGATCGCGAATAAGCTGTAACCGGAAACATTCATTTGACATTTCCTGGCATTCTATTACTTTGTGGTGTCATATTGCCTTTCCTCCGGATTGTTTCTTTTTGTTGTAATCCTTGAACTTGGTATAAATCAAACCATTCCGTATGGTTGTTCAGAACATAGAAAGAAAGGATGAAATATAAAGGCCATGCAAAGCAATGAACAACAAATAAAATTCAATGATTGTAGCATAAAATCAGATTATTCCTTAGATCAACATGAAACTGTAAATTTGCGTAGGCTTTCTTTTACTTGCAGGCCTTAAGGCCCATAAAGAGAGAGAGAGAGAGAGAAAGAAAGTCATAATAGTTGTATTATAAAACAAAGAAACCTTGCAAGCTACGGATCCGAGGACTTTGTGTCTGTGATTTGTCTTAGGTTAAGAGGATGCGGCGGAACTTAACGGGCGGTCCGGCGAAGCCTGAATACGCGACAGCTA
>OVBW01002827.1:0-10278 GCA_900406355.1 Erysimum pusillum
GAACGAATATCAAATCGTAATCTCAACTAAGAAAATATATGGTTTTTACATAGTTGTTGTATGGTTTTTATATGGTTTTTTTTACATGGTTTTTATATGGTTTTTACATGATTTTTATATGGTTTTTACATGGTTTTTATATGGTTTTTANTATGGTTTTTTTTTTACTGGAAAAATTTTGGAATTTTTTGGGCGGGAAATTTTTTTGGCGGGAAAAATTTCGAAATTTTTGGCGGGAAAAATTTGAAATTTTTTGGCGGGAAAAATTTTGAAATTTTTGGCGGGAAATTTTTGGAATTTTTTTTGGCGGGAAAATTTTGGTGGGAAATTTTTGAAGAAGATAGGGTTTTGAATTTTGATGATAGGGTTTTGATCATTAAGGGCAATTTGGTCCTTCTAATACAAAGTGAGGGTATTTTTGCAAAGTGACAAAGTGAAAGGGCATTTTTGCATAAGGGCATGGCTGAAAGGGTATTTTTGCAAATCTCCCTTTTCTTAATAATATTTTCCAAAATAATTAATTTTAAGACACCTGCTATTCTTTATGATTGTGCTCAAAAGTCTTCCTAACTAAACAATTAGTATAAGATAAAAATAAAAATTATATTGTTGCTGAACGATGATCCACGATAAACTACGTGCATTGGTCTACGCTATGCAAGTGTAGATTATCAAACACACATTAATTATCTACATCGATATCATTTTATTCCAGTTTACGAACAAATACTAACCATCAAAATAACTTGTATTTTTCAGTCACATGTACTCCATAAAGACTTTTATTAGTTGACGAATATACAATTATACTCCGTAGTTGTTTTTGATAAAGACAAAAAAACATTTAATAACTTAATATTCATGGACCCTAATGAATATTCATTTTCTCAACTTGTATTTGTCTATATACTGATTAGTCATTAGTCAATGATCTGTAGTATAAGCGGTCACGACCATCTTATTACTACGGGCTAAGCAGATACTATCAAATTAATGGCCCACACCTGTAATTATCATAAACAGGATATCTCTTAACCATAGTTAAGACTAAGTATAGATTATTTAATTCATCCATCACGTGCGAAAAAGACGTGATAATTTTTTGTTGCCACTGACATTTAAATGTCTCCATCGGCCATTATAATTGAGTATAAACAATTGTATTGTTACAGCTCACTGAAATTATTTAGAATTGACAGGACTTTTATTTATTGAATTATTTCCATCGCATTGGTCTTTCTTTATTTTTTTTTTGGTGGGGGCATTGGTCTTTCTTTATTGCAACTCATCAAAGTCTTCCCTAAAATGAAAAGTCACTCTTAAAAAAAATTTAAAAAAATAAATGAAAAGTCACTCATTTATTTTTTATATTTTTTTTTTTTCATTCAATAATTATCTTCCAACATGTACTATTCAATAGTAAAATTTAAAATGATTAACTATCATAAAATCAGATTAGAAAACTTCTAATCATTTTGTTTATTTTGTGTAGCCTTATCTTGTGAACTCAAATTTTATTTGTGAACTGAGTTTGAAATTTATAGCTTCATTATGGAAAATAACTATAACTACAAACTGTGGAAAATACAATTTAATGATTTCATTATTGTTAATAGTTATTATAACTACAAACTTTCCAATTAACTTAAAAAAATAGTTACCGTATAAAACCGTTTTAACAAAAATAGTCTCACATCATTCTAAACTTATCAATTATTTTTCTTGAACCAACCATACGTTTTAAAATTTCCTTCGCTTTTTGCAGTTAATTGTTTTCTTCCATAGTTCCATACCACAAAGCAAAATATTTTAACATTTTTCTTTTGAAAATTTTACGGCTCCTCGTGAAAGGTAAAAAAGATAAAAAAAAAAAAGATTTACTTATGCAGGGAGTGAAAAAAAATTGCTAAAGTAAAAAAAAAAAAAACACACACACAGAAAAAGTTATAAAACTGTAAACTTATTATTATTATTATTTTTTGTTATTCATAATTTGCCTATTTGGCCATTGACTGAAGTTGCAAGGGAGAAGACTCAGAGTTGCTTCTTCTCCGGCGAAACAGGTACGATTCGATTTTTCTCTGAGATAATGTTCAGTTTTTTTGTTTATTACTGAATCTCTACAGAACAGATAGAACCTTTGGTCTTGATTTATCTTTAGGTTGATTACTGTTTTGGAGTCTATTCGAGAAACTTTGTACCAAAAAAAAAAAAAAAATTACTGGTTGACCTAGCTTTGCTTTAGTCATTGATTTTGCTACTTCGATTTTGTGTTATGAATTGTGCATTTTCTTCGGAAGTTTTGTTTTTTTTTTTATATATGATTACATTATACTTATAAGCATTTTGGTTGTTTCTTTGGGTCAAATTTGTTCTAATAGCTTTCAAGATTTTGCAGATTGTGTGGTGTCATGGATTCCGGGACACAACCACCACGAACACGGAAGCCGCCAACGCCGGCGCAGAAGCAGAACGATCCTGATGATCCAAAGCATTTTATCCAACATTTCCTCGAAATCGTGAACCAATTGCATGAGAAAGTAAAACTTCCAGCTAATACGCAACTGAATCCTTCAGGTGTTATAACGACGGCTAGGAGTGAGGGTGCTGAACTGGCTGGGTCGATACCTGCTGACAAACCAGAGAATAATCTGCAAAGATCAGCAAGTGCCCCTGTTAAGTCAGAAGGCTCGGAGGATCCTCATATTCCTAAGCTGCAACGTAATCTTCGTTTGCTTAAGGAGGATGTGGTTAAGCTGCAAGATCTTCGCAGCGAAGTTGCAGAGGAAGTGTGGAAACATATTCGTCCACTTGAATTGCTGCTTCAAAAAGTGGAAAAGAAAACTCCCTTGACCTTAGGTATGAAGAAAGACTTGGACGATATCAACAAGAAGATCTTTAACTTGATGTGTCAAGTACCATTGTTGCCCAACAAGCGTAAAAACGACAGAGGATTAGATTCTGACGATGGCGATCAAGATAACAACGGCAAAGGAATTGTTTGCCTGCCCGGGATCCATGCAAATGAAGAAGATCTTAAAAGACGCGCGGTTTTCAGATATGTACTAGGCGAATTCGAAAAACTTACTAATCAACAGAAGATCTGCCTGATGAGCTTTGCTGTGTTCCCTGAGAATCAAGAGGTGAATAGAACGATGCTGATGTATTGGTGGATCGGGGAGGGCATTCTGACTTTTGATCTCAAACCCGAAGATGTTGTGAAGGACATTCTTGATGATTTCACAGAGAGAAACTTGATTGAGCCTGTTGAAATCAAACGCAAAGTGGAGCCAAACAGCTATAAGATGGCCCCTTTTGTGCATGCTTCAGTGGTTCTTATCTCCAAGGAGATAGGGCTTTTCGATATGTATGATGAAAAGGAGAAGCCAATCATGAAACAATCAGGACTGCACAAGGTATGCCTTGTGGAAGGGTCGTCAAGCCAGCCACAAGCAAAAGCTAAAAAAATGGAACATGTAGATCAGATTGAAACCGTGTTCAATGTTTCTGAGAGGTTCCCAGATTTCACATTCAAGTGGTTCTCTGAGGATAAACCAGCAGGAAATAAGAAGTTTGGTCCTCTATCAAAAACAACGTATAACAAGCTCAAGGTTTTTTATCTGGGAAGATGGGAGAGAACCGCCAAGCGCCACATCGAGGTGGAGAATCCTGAGCTTATGAAAAACTTGAAGCATATGACTAAACTCAAGCTTTTGAGTTTTCAAGGGATCTCAAGAATTGAAAGACTTGACGATGCTGTCTGTAAGCTCCGAGAGCTGATCATCTTGGACCTCAGAGCTTGCTATAATCTTGAGAAACTTCCAGACAAGATAGATTCACTCAAGGCGCTTATCTACTTGGACATTACAGATTGCTACATGATAGATCGCATGCCCAAGAGGTTGTCGTGGCTGGATAACTTGGAGGTTCTCAAGGGCTTTGTGGTCAGTGATGCTACTGACGAGGAAACGTTCTGCACGCTGGCTGAGCTGAAACACTTGAAGAAGCTGAGAAAGCTGAGCATTTCAATAAACAAAGAGGGTTTCGGCATAGACAATGTGTTTGTGGCTGTAAAGAATTTCGAACGGTTGGAAAAGTTGAAACTGGCGTGGGGAGGTATAAACAAAAAAGACAAGGCAAATGCTGCTCCAGTGAAAAAGAAACAACCTGCTGGTTATATAAGAACAGCGACCATGAAAATTTTCCGTGGAAAGGTAGATCGCTCCGAACCAAAGCTTCCCACGACATTGAAGAAATTGGATCTGCAGTGCTTTCCTGATCAAAATCTTCCCTTTTGGCTTGAGCCCAATAACCTTGGTGGTCTGGAAAAACTCTACATCAAAGGAGGAACCGAACTTACTGGATTTGGAAAGTCACCAGATAAGGAGCCAACCACATGCCAAGTCAAGGTTTTACGTCTGAAATTTCTTCCCAGGCTAAAAGTGGAATGGAGGGAGCTAAAGGAAATGTTTCCTGAACTGGTATTCTTGGAGAAGTATCAATGCCCTCAAGTTAGTCTCTGCCCCTGCGATGGAATTGGAATCTGGCGCAAGCCTTAAGAAAATTAAGTCTAAGCAACTCAGAACTGAGAGTTTCTCGGTTAATCAGTTTTCTTCCTCGTTGTCTTTCCTTTTTGTTGTTGTTGTTGTTATGTGTTTGCTTCCTCATTTCCCATTGATGTCTTTCTGGTTTTGCGTGCAAGTGTTGTTATTTGTGAACATTTGAATAAAGGAGTTTGGAGTGTTTGGTTTGCTTATTCTGTGATACTTGTGTTCTAAAGCTCTCAAGGAATACGAAATGTTATATAATTAACTTAGAAGGCCTACAAGTGAAGAGAGGCTAAGAGCAAGGAACTCTGATAAACTGCAAATGCAAGAGAAGGTACACAAGGAAAGAAGCTCTTTTAATAATCTCTTCTTATAATAAACCTCAACACTTTCAGATTGCAAGGTCAAGAAAGAAACATTGTTGGCATTAAATAAATTCTGATTTATTGATACAACAGAGTGACAAACAGACAACATCAAACAAGAAACACATACAAGAAATCAAGAAAACATAAGCAAAGTTGATGATAAGCAATCTTGAGCCAAGAGGCTGAGTCAGGTTTTTCCACTTCTCAGGGGGTGGTCTGGTTGGCAGATTGGCTGTTGTTGGCTTGTCCATGGTTAGATTGGCTGTTGTTGGCTTGTCCAGGGTTAGAACCGTCAGTGGCAACTTCATCATCAAGAAACACGGGATCAAGCTTGGCTAACAGTCTAGCAGCCAAAGGAAGACCACGAGACTTGTTCATGAGCTCATCTATGCATTTCTTGTCGTTCCTTGGTGACTCTTTCCCATTCTTTTGGACCACTGCATCATATATCTTCCAGACACTCTGATGATCAGACAAGGGCCAAAGACGATGGATCTCATGTTCCTGAGGAACTAGCTTCTTCGCCAAATTCTCATCTCTGGTCGTGTATATGACTCTCCCACCAGACCCTCTAGGGAATCCATCTGAAAGATACTTTCCCCATTTCTCATCCTTGCTGAGTTTCTTATCAAGCTCCTCGTCCCAGTTATCGTTTTTCCGGACATCATCAAACACAATCAGATACTTCTTCCACCTCAGATTCAAGTGAAGTGCATAGAGCAGAGCACCGAGCTCCTTCTCTCTAGCTGTCTTTCTATCAACATCTCTAGCTTCCTGATTGCTTGCAGCTTCCTCATTGGCCTTAGCTTCTTGTTCGGCATCTTTACAGATAGTTTCGAGGATCGAATCGTTAACTCCAAGACTTGTCAAGATCTTCTTCAACACACATATCTTTCCACCAAGGCTGTTGGTTTGATTCTCCTCAGATTCCTTACTGTCGATAGAAACCCAAATCCTTGGAGCATAAACACTCTTCACACCTTCATCATTAAAGATCTTCTGGCATAATGCTGTCTTCCCAACACCATATTCTCCAACAATCACAAGACTCTTGAACTCCCTGCGAACCTTCTGATCCAACAAGAAGTGTTGTAATGACTTGATCTCGTTCTCGAAACCGTGGATTTCATGGTCTGGAAGTATAGAGTCTGTTTTCAGACGCTCCTCTTCTTTATGCTCATCCTTCTTCTTCTCCAGAGCTGAAAGACTATTTGTTTCGAGCCATTCGTTACAACGTTGCTTGAAGTTGCTTGTGAATTCTTTTGTGACGGGTGGCTGTTGTGAAGTTTTTGAAGCCATATTCTTTTTTGAGGATAGCTAAAGAAAAACTGAGAAATCTCGTAGGAAAGAAGATGAACAAGAAAAGAAAAAACAGGATAGGCAAAAGAGAAAGAGAGGGGAATTAAGCAAGGAATAGTTTTTTTTTTTAACTACAATAATTTGATTTATTAGTAGTTTGGACATAGAAAATTAGTTATCTAGAGACTGTAATTTTTTTATTGAATCGGTAACAAAATTTGATCGACAAAAAGTCATCGGATTATTAGATTTAAATGTAATCAACTATCTATTTATCTATTTATCTATTTATTGACATATTTATTTATTTATTTAGACATGTTTAATTATTGCAAGAAGGGCCAAGAACTACTTGACAAAAAAAAAAGGGCCAAGAACTACCTTTCAACAACGCATAAGCACAAATGGTTTGCATAAAATTTAATTATAGATATGAAAAAAATATGGTTTGTATATATTTTTTAAAAGACCAACATCTAAAGGCATCGTTGTATTGACACACAAAAGTCGTCGTACGTTAAAGCTTTAAGTCTTTAAATTATTAAAATCCAGACTGTACCATGGTTAATACATGATCCAAACCCAAGTGTAAACATTGTCTTTATATCCAGCTGTAATTATTAAAGTATGCCAACTCGTTTACCGGGAATTTTGTCATCATCACATGAGACAAGACGTGCCAAAAGATTCATTTTGGTAAGAAAAAATATTTTTAGATTATTATTATATGTGGAGAAAATCTTATTTGAATTTAATGTTATTGCCACGTCATGTAACAATAATTGCTACCAAGTACGTTCCACGAGAAAACGTGATTTTCATTAGAAAATGACTCAGCAAAAAGTGATGTGAACAAATTATTCTATACTGTTTTAAAGGTTCAAAGATAATGTATGATAACTATAAAAATTTTAAAGTAAATACTATTACTTTACCTTTTCTTGGATTAGTAACAGAGTATTCACATGTTCAAAAATTTTGTCAGTTGTGTCACTCATTCCAATTCTTAAGGCCATTTGAGATAACCTCGTATATCAAACTAAATTAAACATAGATTCTTTCTTAACCATGTGATTTTAAGGAGATGAAAGGAAAAAGACAAGTGAAAATTTTCGATAAAAGGGATTCAAAATAAAATATTGATTGAAATATTCAGGTATTTTTAATTCCAATAAAACCCTTTAAAAAGTTAATTTAAATAAATTATATAGCAAAGAGGACAAGATAAGATTATTTGTCAAAAATAAATAAAAACAAGGAGGGCAATAATAGATTCTTTTTTTTTTTGTTTTTTGGGTGAATGAAGACATATAAATTTAACAAAACAAACATAGCATATACTTACCTCATTTCGTTGTCAAAGAACCAGTGGACGCTTTGAATGATTGTTTTAACTTTTTTAAAAGGAGGTAAGAAAGTAAAAAAATTAACGGCAGAAATCAGATAAAATTTCAAAAAAATCATATAACAATAAAACTTGAAAAAAAAAAAAAAAGACTTGACCTAAGAACGAGTTTAACTAATCTCAAGGTTTCCAAGAACCTCTCTAATGGCTGTCCAACCAGAATAATTCAAACGTTCACACACACAAACAAAACAAAAAGAAGTCAATAGTAAACCAGAAAAAGAAAGAAGTCAAACCTCTTTAGATGTATCTGTGTTGGATCTCATCATAAACCATCACTTCTTGTCTGTTCCAAGAAATCAGTTTGAAGATGGTGAATGCAATTCCAAAGCCTATCAAAGACATCTGGGACGATTGGAGCATTCGGAGTACCTTAATCTTCAGTCTCAGCCTTCAAACATTTCTCATTTTCTTTGCACCTCAAAGAAAACGCTCATCCAGAAAAGTTCTACTCTCTCTCATTTGGTCAGCTTACCTTCTTGCTGATTGGTCAGCCAATTTTGCAGTCGGACAAATCTCAGATAGTCAAGGAGATGATCCAAAAAAAGGAGAACCGAAAAAGAATGGTGAGTTGTTAGCTTTCTGGGTTCCTTTCTTGCTCTTGCATCTTGGTGGTCCAGATACAATCACTGCCCTTGCCCTTGAAGATAATGAGTTATGGCTCAGGCACTTGTTGGGTCTTTTCTTTCAATCAGTTGCAACTGTTTATGTGCTTTTGCAATCGATACCCAATGCTCTTTGGAGACCTATTTTGCTGGTGTTTGCGACCGGGGTGATCAAGTATGTCGAGAGGACTTTAGCTTTGTACCTGGCGAGTCTTGACAAGTTCAAGGATTCTATGATTCAGCAGCCTGATCCTGGACCAAACTACGCGAAGCTCATGGAGGAATACGCAGCCAAGAAAGGTATGAAGATGCCTACACAGATTATCAAGATTGAAGAGCCTGAGAAAGATCCAAAAGCCAGTGCTAAGGTTAGGCCTCCTAAGTTCACTCCACTCAATATTCTCCAGTACGCTTACAAGTACTTCAATATCTTCAAAGGTCTCGTGGTTGATCTCATCTTTACATTTCAACAACGAGCTGAGAGCAAGAGATTCTTTAGCGAGCTGGAAGCAGCTGAAGCTCTAAGAATCTTAGAGGTTGAGCTTAACTTTATCTATGAAGCTCTATACACGAAAGCCGAGATCTTGCATAACTGGATCGGATTCATCTTCAGGTTTATTGCCCTGGGATGCCTTATAGCAGCTCTGCGCATCTTTCAATTCAAGAAAAAGAACGACTATGGTGAATTTGATGTTGGCCTTACTTACGCATTGCTGATAGGAGGAATAGCTCTGGATTCCATTGCTCTTATCATGTTCTTTGCATCTGACTGGACGTTTGTAAGATGGAGGAAGATTAAGGACGATGTGGAGGATCCAGACAACCCGTTCGACGTCATTCTTAATAGGATTCTCAATTGGATTCTTACGTGGATTCTTGGGGTCAAGGAGTTGAAGACGAAGAAGTACAAATGCTGCAAGATTCCAGGGGTTGAAAAATCCCATGAAGTGCTGAACACGATGTTCCTGTTTCGCAGGTGGTCTGAGTATATACATGCACACAACCTGATTGAATACTGCCTGTGGATAACGCCACAGCCAATCCACAATACCAAGGGTTTCATACACAACGCCTTTGACGGGCTTGTCAACAAAATCCTTTTTATTGGACCTGTCATCAGGTTTATTGGACGTGTCATTGCATCCTGTTTTAGAGTCATAAAACACAGAAGTCATCAGATTTTCAAGTGGATTGACGGTAAAATAAGTCTTTGGTGCAAGAATAGTAAATGGATGAATGAAGAGTACATTAGGTTCTGCTTCTACTGCACATTTTACATTCCTCGTCTACCTGGACGTGGGATAAAACGTTTTATGGACTTCTTTGGCATCCAAGCTCAGCTAGAGGAGGTGATCTTCACATCCAGTGATCGTCTCACTCTGGATCTGTGGAAACACATATTCGAAGAGGTTAAAAAAAAATCCCGTTTCGCTGACAACTCTGAAAGCGCCATGAGGGTATCTTCAGCTAGAGGTGACTGGACTCTGCGTGACATAAAAGGTGAGGATGCAGAAACAGAAAAAAAGCGTGAGAAACTTCTACGCTATGTGATGGAAATGGATTATGATCAGAGTCTTCTTGTGTGGCACATTGCCACTGAGCTCTTATACCAAACAGAAGAAGTCAGTGAAGCGTCTCATAGTGAGCGTGAGTTCAGTAAAATCCTTTCAGACTACATGATGTACCTCCTAATGATGCAACCCACTCTGATGTCAGCTGTTGTGGGTATTGGAAAAATAAGATTCAGAGACACGTGCGAGGAGGCCAAGAGGTTCTTCAATAGGAGGCATATCGCGGACAGATCCACAAAGAATGTTGCCGATGCAAAGGAAGCCAGTGTGGCAATTTTATCAGTTGCAGCTCCAGCAAAAGCTGAGCCCATGGACGTGAAAGGTGATCGAAGCAAATCCGTCCTGTTTGATGGGGCAATGCTGGCCAAAGAGCTTAAGGGTTTAAGCAAGAACGAGAAGGACGACGCAAATATGTGGAAAATAATGAGCGAAGTGTGGGTTGAGTTGCTTTCTTATGCAGCGACAAACTGTGGCGCTGTAGAA
>OVBW01002829.1:0-10261 GCA_900406355.1 Erysimum pusillum
AATTAGATGTAAATTCAGAGGTTCATATTAAGCATTACATTTGTGCTAAGAACACACATTCTAATATGTGTACATATATATACACATGCAAGTACAAAGGTAACTAACAGATTCAGCATAATAATAGATGAAATTTTTGTCAATTAGTAAATTGATTGGTAATTTTTGTTCCTAAAAATCTATTAGTAAATTGTGGTTATTTTTTCTCTCTTTCTTCTATCAATACATGCATGTGATAACCAATTTGGGTTCGCCAAAACTTCTCTCTTTTGTGTGTATATAAATATATCCACACATACACATACACTAACTCTTCCTTATCATCTCTTCTCTCATATACAATCAATCCTCTCTCTCTATCTCTACAAATGGTGAAAGGGTCCCAGAAAATCGTGGCCGTAGATCAAGACATACCAATAATAGACATGTCGCAGGAGAGATCACGAGTGTCGAAGCAGATAGTCAAAGCTTGTGAGACTCTCGGCTTCTTCAAAGTGATCAACCACGGCGTTGACCAAACCACCATCTCAAGGATGGATCAAGAGTCTATTAACTTCTTTGCTAAGCCGGTTCACGAGAAGAAATTGATCCCACCGGTTAACCAGCCTTTCCGGTATGGGTTTAGGGACATTGGACCCAACGGTGACTCTGGTGAGGTCGAGTATTTGTTGTTTCACACTAACGACCCTGCCTTTCGCTCTCAGCTCTCCTTCAGGTATACGTATACTATAACTGTATTTGTAGGTATATACGGTTCGAGTTTGAGTCTCATGTAAACCTAATCGTATTAACGACCATTAATATTTTAATGAAACTATATAGTTGCATTTTCATGTAAATATATAACTGCATGTACATATCTGGATACGGTCAAAAGTTAGTATATATCTAAGAAACTTTTAAAATATTAAAGTGGTAAATGCACATGACTATTAGGATTATAATAAATGTAGTCAAAATGCATGTTTATGTTAAATTAATTAAATGCACCCTTATATTTATAACAGTATACAGTAATTGTATGAATATAATTTAACTGTGAACTTGTAGGTCTACATCTATGCAAAAGAAGACAGTTAGCTCATGCCAGCATTAATTATTGATACTATTTAAACAAACAGTCCACATTTTATTTATTTAATTAGTTATAGGTTTATTTTTCCAATTATTTTGGGGATTTCTAAACAATAGTCTGAAGAAACCAAAAGTAACAGAGATCATAAACTAAAAGATATTGTAACAGTCTACTCTGTCTCAATAACAGTGTATGCCTGTATGGATAAGAATTGTGTATCTACTTAAGTACTAATCTACATGATACATGACATGTAGTATTCTTATAATAGTTAATCTATTAAAGAAAAATATTATATGTACTACAAAGTTGTAAAACTGTTCGTACTAATTTTTCAACAGTGTTTTTTTTTGTACTTAACTCAAATAATGATTCATATATTCTTGTCTATTTATTTTTTTCTTACCAACATTTTTCTGAAAGTAGAAATATTAAGGTTACGTGGATATATTTCGTATATTTCTATAATTAACAAAAATCTCGTGCTGATGTGTGACGTATATGTTTGACAGCTCGGCAGTGAATTGTTACATAGAAGCAGTTAAGCAGTTGGCTCGTGAGATCTTAGATCTGACGGCTGAGGGACTTGGTATCCCACCTCACACCTTCAGTAGGTTAATCAGCTCCGTCGATAGTGACTCCGTTCTGAGGGTGAATCATTATCCACCGTCCGATCAAGTCTTTGGTGGAGCCAATCTCTCTGATAAATCTGTGTCACTGACAAGAGTTGGCTTCGGAGAACACACCGACCCTCAAATCTTAACAGTTCTTAGATCTAACGGTGTTGGAGGACTTCAAGTGTCAAATTCAAATGGCATGTGGGTTCCTGTCTCCCCTGACCCTTCAGCTTTCTGCGTCAATGTAGGAGACTTGTTACAGGTCGGTGTCTTTTTTTTTTTTTTCTTTGATTTCATTTTTTTTATTACTGTATACTCCATCATTTTTTTTTTTTAGTGCTAAAACAAGATGGAACAAAAATGTGTTCATAAACTTGTTACAGTTTTGATTAGTTAACCAATGATTGAACCGAACTTAAATCAAAACTGATTTTAGTGTGTAAACTGAATCGAATAAACCTACACATAAAATATAAATTAAACCATTATTTTAAACAAAAAAAAGGCATTACTTCATTATACTTTAAACTAGTTTTTTTTTTGTTTTGACTAAAACCAAACTGAATCCAACCAAAAACTAAACCCACTAAACAAAATATTTAATTAAACCGAACATAAAACTAGAAACCACACAAACCTTGCTTAAACTAAACCATAAAACTAGTTTTTTGTTATGAAACTAATAAAACCGAGAACCTAAATCAACCTAAACTACAAATAAACCGGAATTTTGTTTCCAACAGTTTATTTTAATTATTATTATTATTTCGTAATTTTTCAATTTAATTTGAAGATTTATTTTAATTGGTTTATGGATTTTAAGGTGATGACGAACGGAAGATTTATAAGTGTAAGGCATAGAGCATTGACCTACGGAAACGAAAGTCGGCTCTCGACGGCATACTTCGCCGGACCGCCGCTTCAAGCGAAGATTGGGCCTCTACCAACGATGGTTACGACGATGAATCAGCCACGGTTATACCAAACATTTACTTGGGGCGAGTACAAGAAACTCGCCTACTCGCTACGACTTGAGGATAGCCGTTTAGACATGTTTCGTACATGTAAGGATTAGGATAAGGATGCTAAAAAGGTGTTTTAGTAATATCTATGTAGTCTTGAGGGTTATTTTCGTCTAACTATGTTCCTGAAAAAGATTACAGGCTCAAAGTAGACATGCTAGATCTGTCGTGTGTAACTAGAGCTAGGAGTTGAAATTTTTTGGTAATATGTGTTAACATTAACTTTATGGAAGATATGTGGTTATTTTCCCACTGGATTAAGTAAGTTAGATTGTATGAACGATTTAATTTTTTTTTTGTCAACTGCATGTATTGATTAGCTTAAGCAAGCCAATTTGGCGGTGTATGAACGATTTAATTATGAAGTAAATTTATAACTTATCAGATTCCTATAGTTTTTTTTTTTGTTTTTTTTTTAAATAGGATTTTCATTAATAAACTAAAGTAAAAATGAGGATGAGTAAACATTGGTTGTTAACCGTTTTACCTCCAAAAACACTGAACTATTTACTGTACCATGAATCATCTCAAGTTACTCTATCTTTTGAATTGATATTCCAAATCTAGTTTTTTTTTTTCTCAACGATTTAAGTTAAACACTTTATTTTAGTTAACTAATATTGTTTTAGATGTGATTTAACATATTATACAAAAAATTAATTAACTATTCTAAAACTGTACAATTTGTTGTAGCATGATGGGTTAGCTACAATGTACTGTAACTGTATTATAAGGAAATGTTCTGCGATGATGACAATATGAACGTGTTAGTTTTTTGGGTCATAGATCAAAACACTTTGTTTGGGCTGGTATCGGGTAATGGCCATGTACCTTCATTACATCGAGAGAGGCCTTGGAGCTTAGTAACGGTGGATTTATGAAGGTCATCACCAGACCAAATCGGAAAAACCAGAAGGCTCATGAAGGGGCAAATGCCGATACCCATATATACCAATAGTATATATAATCTTCTATGGCATTTCGCTTAGTCTTGTCATTCCGCGCCCGCTCACGCTTCGCTGACCTATCGCGTGCTAAAAAGAGGAAAGTACGAAAGAATTAAAAAAATGAAGGTTGTGATATATAATGTTATATTCAGTTTAAGCCTCAAGCTTACCCTAATTTTCTGTCTGCGTTTTGAGTTGGAAGCCCATAAAACTTAACATGGTATCAGAGCCCGATCCACACATGTCCAACCCGATCCAACCTAAAGTTGGTCCAATCATCGACAAGGCCCAAAATTGATGCCGTCGATCTAAGCCCGAACATTCCGAGATTAATGGTCAAAGAACCATCATCTCGAGGGGACGTATTAGGACATAATGTCTCACATCGGAAGTTGGAAAAGATCCTAAGCAATATATAAGGGATATGGGCCACTCCACTCATTTCCAATTGGTTTTGAGTTGGAAGCCCATAGAACTTAACAACTTTTTGATCTCTCAACTGAATATAATAAATGCCATCAAATCCTTTGCAAGATGAAGCAGCAATAAACCACAGTTCATTACATTATCCAACTTGACCACTTGAAAGCAAAGAGAATCGAAATAGATACTGAAAGGATCGTATAAAACCACCAATTAAATCTAACTCTTTTGTCGGTGGCAAAATACATCAATAAATCCCTAACTAATTAAGATGCTCCTATGCTATGTGGAACTATAATAAGATGGTTTAGGAGTTTTTTGGGTTACCTGAAAACGTCTCTCTAGATGGTGAAGACTCTCTTCATGTCCTCCTTTGGTAATGTTTTTCCACTATGATCAGCAAAAACTACTCATTGAAACATTTACGATTGTTAGTGACATCAGGTTCCTTCCAGAGGCAAAGCATTTTCTTGAGGGATCCTTCACATGATCTGCAAAACAAAATAAATCCACTAATCTATATATAGTGTTCGACTGAACCTAAAAATTAATTGCAAGTAATGCTTACCTGCATTCGTTTCCTGCTTTTCTCTGTCTCTACATTCCTGTCTATAGACCCTTCATTGTGTTCAGTCTGATTAACCATATTGTCTCCATCGGCTTCACAAACATGTGGAAGAGAGTTTGGAGTACCAAGTCGGTTCTCCACTGATGAACAGTCCTCTAAGAGGCGTACACCCCATCCTTTTAATGTAGATGTTGAACCAGGACTATAACCTACATGAATCTGCATATCTACGCAATCGTAGTTCAGGTGACCTAGCTGTACATTATCTTTGTTTAGAGGGATACGACAATCAAATATAAACAGATGACTATCATTATTTGATGCCCAGAAGTTATGTAGCAAACAACATGAGTCAAAGTTGTTCCCAAATCTGCCTTTGAACCGACATGTTACATGTAAATATACTCCACAACCAAATTTGGGCATAGGGTCGTAAACAACCACTGCGCAAACCCTATATCTGAAGAATGGTTGAGAGAGATGTGTGGGAAGCAGAGGTATATTGGTGAGAGAGGTGGAGTTTCCAGTAGTACGGTGAGTGAAATATGAAGGCACTTCTTCACCTAACAACATCATGGTGTTAAAGGTAATTGACCGTTGCTGAAGGATAGCTTCTGGATCCAAGTTGATGAGGAACTTGAAACTAAACCCGATATTTTCCAAGTAATTATTTGGAAGAGAAGAGAAAGTCTTGTGTGGGACTGGAAACTTAGAGATCATATTATCTTCTTGTGCCATTGCTACCTCACTTGGACTATCATTAATCCAGCTAGCTTCAGTCAATGCCCAACATTCTGAAAAGTTAACCATAAGACTTTTCAGCTTATAAATGTTTAGGGATACACGTATTAAATTTTTGCACTTCTCCATATTTAGGCTTTCGAGCTTAGAGAAGTTCTGGATCCACCAAGGAACCTCTTCTATCCCTGTTCGGGCTAGATAGAGAGAGGAGATGTTGGTTGAGATATTAGGAAAAGTCCTTAACCGTGAGCATCCCGTAAGATTAAGTATGTAAAGACACTGGAAGTTGATTCCGGTGGGAAGAGTTTCTAGATTTACGCAATCTCTAATTCCCAGTTGGTTAAGTTTAGTGAAATTCTGAAATGAAGAAGGAAGCTCAACCAAACTTGGGATATCCGAGAGATGCAAACTCGTCAAAATGGGAAAAAGCATGGTCATGAGAGGTGTGAGTGGCTGATAAACCAAAAAACAACAAAATTTTAGAGATTTTAAATGTAATTTACTCAAAAGTTGGAAAACCCCTAAAAAGGCTACTATAGATACATACCTGTTCTCTTTTCCATAATTTCCCACTCTTCATTGTAAGCATGCTAAGAAAAATGAGTTTCTTTAGAAACAAGTTAGAGGGGAATTCTTCAAGCATTGTTTCGTCTAGATTGAGCGATACAATGTTGGTTGGAATATCAGGAAGAATCTTCAATTGTGAGCATTTACTGAGATCAAGCCTTTCAAGAGATTGGAGATTAATTATAGTGGGAAGAGACTCCACATTACTGCATCCAGACATATTCAACTTCTCCAGCTTATTGAGATACTGAATAGAGGAAACCTCCACCAAACTAGAACAACCGCAAAGATTCAATGTCTCTAGATTGTTTGCCTTTGAAAGATTTGGGATTTCTTTCAACCTTTTAGATCCCGATAAATCCATAATCTTGAGGCATGTAAGCGACTGAACGAAAATAAACATATATATTATACTTAAAAACACACACATCAAAGAATTATCATCAAAATGAAATGGGAAAATAATCTAGAAAGACCATAGTTTATTTGACCTCTCACTCCTTACCTTAACTCCTTCCCATAGTTTCTCAAGTATCATGATATTGGGCATTTGTTAGAGACAGAAAGTCCGGAACAACAATTAAAACCTAAATCTCTGAAANTAGAAATACTAAATAATTTCCTAATCACGAAATAGAATTATATTCGTAACAGCATTCTCAGTTCGACCAGATTTTCAGGACGAAAATTTGAAGGCATGTATTTCATCGGACATCCTGGCCAACTTAGTAACTTGAGTTTGGTGGGAAAATAACCAAATTTTTCGGGTAAATCCAATTCAACTTCTTTTCCCAGTTCCCATGAACTTCTAAAGAACCTTAGAAAACGAAGATTGGGCATCCCTTTGAATGCTTTCTCATCTATCCGCAATTTATTAATCTTAGATATATCCAATGATATACCTAAAACTTTTTTAGTACCCTGAAAATATACAAATCATTATCTCAACAAGCCACTTGTAATCTTACAAAGAGAGTTGTAGAAGGAGAAAAAAGTAATCTTACAGTGTTATCTTCAAGTACACTGCATATATCCTTTGAATTTATTAGGAACTCACGTTGTCCAGGCTCACCGGACTGTGCATAGACGATTTCTTTACCCATTTGTTCTACCAGACAGTGCATATTGACGGTATTAATACTCCCTAATGGTATTACACTTATGAGGGACTTATTAGCTAGGTTTTTAAGACCTATGTTGACATCCAAATCACTATCTGCAAGCATCAACTTGAATTTATCGATTTCCACTCCCTCGAAAAAACACGCGATGTGACGAAATATCGTTTTATCTTCTCTGCTGTCTAAATCATCGTAGCTGACTCTTAGTGTTTTTTCGATATCTCCATTTAAACTTTTTTGAAGCCTTGATAACATATCCATCCATTCTTCCTTGTTCCTCCTTTTCATAACTTTACCTAGAATCTCAAGACCCAAAGGAAGACCACCAGCACGCGCTGCAACTTTAGTTGTTAGCTCCATGAAACCATCAGGAGGAGACTTTTGTTCAAAAGCTGAACGACAAAACATCTCAAGAGCTTGGTTTTCAGATGGGAAGCCAACACTGTATATATTATTAATCCCATGAGCCTCTAGAAGACGTTTATCTTTTGTAATCACAATGATTCTGCTCCCAGGACCAAACCATTCATCTCCGCCCGCCAAAGCATCTAACACCACTTGATTATCCAAGTCATCAATAAAGATAAGAACGTTCTTGTGCTTTAGCTTCTCTCTCACGGCACCTAAATGATCAACCTTTATGCCTTCTTTATCTAACAATTCAGAAAGGAAATTTTCTTGCAAGTGCAACTTCATGTTATAGTCAGTTGGGTTGCCTCTTTTATAATCTCCTCTACTCTTAGATATGAAACCCCTGTCTATGTAAATTCTACCTTGGAAGTTTTGCCAATTCCCGAAGGACCCCATATCCCAACCATCCTCACTTCCGTAGATTTTAAGTCCAACATCAAACTCATCTTTGCGATATGGTCTTCGATCCCGACAAAGTTCTCAAAATCCTTAGATGGAGTTACATTCAGTTTATCTAAAATATCAGTGATGATATCTTCAATCAGTTTTGCTTCATTATCCCTGACAAGAGGAGAAAGATCAATAAACAAGCACGAAACAACAAGTATGAAAAAAGATTCATGATATAAAAAACAAAAATAATGGTTAAGTAAAGTCGTACCAGTTTTGAGAATGAAATCCAACAAGATTTGCTACAACGGTCAAAGCTTGTCGCCATAATCTTATCTCATCCTTTGTTTTGTTGTGGCATGTCTCTTCAAAGATCTTTCCAAATTCTCCGGTCTGTTTCCGGACATGGGAAGGATCCAAATCGTGAAAAACCGGTATCACAAGTTGACCAAACTCTTCTTTGCAATTCTTGATCTCTAGCAACTCATTTAGGCACCAACTAGAAGATGCATATTTTTGGGAGAAGACAACCACCACGATCCTTGAATCCTTTATAGCCTGTTTAAGTACAGGATCGAGCGATTGACTTTTTTCGATCTTCATGTCTTTGAAAACACTGATCAGTTTACGATCCAGCTCCTTCATAAAGTGGCTGAGGAAGTTTTGGCGGACATCTTCCCCTCTAAAGCTCGGGAAGACGTCGTATCGCCAATTGCGAGAGGAGGAGGATGAAGAAGACATAAAGAACAAAAAAAGAAAATATTTAGAGAAAGCAATGATCAGTGTGAAACTAAAGGCTCCTCCTCGTCACTGTGAAAAAATGAAAAATGAAAAATTTTATGAGTGGTTCGTTGGATTTCCTTAGAAAAAGGGTCTATTAGCAAACAGTAAAACCATATGTATTTCCTGGAAAGCAAACATATGAATTCTGAAGAAAAGGTTTGTAAATTTGTAATTGCTATGTGTATAGGAAATTTGATGGAAGATTCGACGTAGCAAAAGGAGATTGCTTTATCATAGCATATAGAATTATCTGTCTCAAAGTGTGGTTGAAGGAAAGGGACTTACAATAATATTTTTATCATCGTGGTAGTAAGTTCTGTTCTCTTTCCGCTCGAATACAATAATATTGCTACTTCCAATGGGTTTCAATTTCATAATAACGACGAAACAATGAATTGACTTCTTCTTTTGTTGTTCTTTATGACTTGACAAAATAACTTTATATGTTAAATACATTAAACTATATACGTTTAAAAAATATTGTAACAACCAAAAGTTAGAATTTGAGAGATCCTTAAAAACTAAACATTTTTATAGAAAGGTAGCATCAAAGTTCATATAGGTTAATTTCAGAGAAAAAAATTGGAGTTTTTATTTGAAATAAATTATATATACATTAATATACAATTTATACTATATTTTTCTTTTGGAAAGAGTAAACGATGACAAATCTATATGAAATAAAATATACTCTGCCCAATTTAAAAGTGTGATGCTTCATTGCTAAATTAAATAAGTGTCAAGAACAGACCACGATGATAAAAATATTAATTTCGCGAGTTCTGTTCTCTTTCCGCTCCAATACTATATCATATTCCAATGATGCAAGCATGAAATTACTATACAGTTTATACTTCATTTTTCTTTTGGAAATAGTAAACGATGACAAACCTATATGAAATAAAATATACTCTTTAAAAGGTTTTTGGATTCACAATTGGGCAATGGCTATCTTTGCTCTCGTAACAGAAATATTTGATTGGTACCTAAAAGTCTCCGTTAGAATTGATCACGAGACTCTACAAGCTTCCTTCTCCTTTCTATGAAATTTACAGAATAGAAAAAACTACTTCAAACTTTTTCCAAGCTTCATTTAAGTGCAGAGCCGGCCTTGAGGGCAAGCGACCAAAAGCTCTATCATAAATACTCTACTCTTAGATACAAATGCTCTTTCTATGAAAACACTACCTTGGAATCGACGAGAGAGTTGATTATATAAAGCTCTAGCAATAGAAGTCTTGCCAATTCCTGAAGAGCCCCATATACCAACCATCCTCACTTCATCGATCGGATTCCAAATGCAATAAGACACTCATCTTTGCGATATGATCTTCCATTCTGACAAAGTCTTCAAAATCCTTCGATGGAGTGAAATTCAATTTATCCAAGACATCATTGGCAATTGCTTCAATCATTTTTGCTTCGTTAGGCCTAATTAACAAGANTTAACAAGATGAAAGATCATTTTATACACAATAAGTACCAATTGTCACATATCAGGGTCTATAAGAACATATAATTAATGGATATATAAAAAGTAGTACAAGTTTTGAGAATGATATCCGAGGACATTAGCTACATCGGTCAACGACTTCC
>OVBW01002830.1:0-11204 GCA_900406355.1 Erysimum pusillum
TTACCATTTTTTTCCTCCCATTGAAAAACTGTTTGATGCATGAGGGTTCTCTTTTATCTCAGAGAAGTTTTTAATAGACCAAGAGAACTTAGGATAAAGAAGATTCTCATCAAAATTGAGGATTTCCCATTTGGTTGGAGGTGGAACAATAATGATATCAACACCAAACGCACAATGATCTCCATCAAATAGGTATCCATTTTCACGGTCATTGAATGTTTCAAGCGGAAGCACTTGCGACAGCCCCCACATCGTTCTTAGTGTATTGAACGGCTTCGATTCCACATCTGGATATACACATACACTTCATAGACCAAGAGAACAAAAGCAATATACATGTATAATGTGTACACATGTACATACATACCTTGAATAGTAAGGTACTTGTTTTCTTTTTTGTTAAAGACAAAAAACCGGAGATCTGCATAAACCTCAGTTGGTGGTGTTAACACGAGGCTTGTACTATCTATTTCAACATACATTGAAATATACCCACTTCCTTTGTCCTTGTCGTTCCCTTTTGGGTATATGATCAGTTTCCTAAAGTTTATAGAAACAATATTGCATAAGGTAAGATAATACATCATATAAAGAGATAAGGACAAAATGAATAATGAGGAAGGTGTAGATCTATGGGATGTACCATTTGTAATCACCAGAGGAGAAACGACGAGATTGGTATTTGCCATCAGAGTTGAGAGTTGAGCTCTCGAATTGGGAGAGGTTATTGACTTTGATGGAGTATGAAGAAGGAGGACGTTCTCTCCAACTCTGTAGAGTCGTCGAAGATATGTTTGAACACATTAGATATTGTTCTTTTTTTCTTTATTTCCAACACTTTCTTAACACAAAAGTGAACCGAGGGCTTGTTGATATATATATAGAGAGTCAAGAGAGGAGATGAAGCGTTAGTTGAGATAGAAATGAAATTATAGAAATGAAATTATGTAAAAAATGTTATTAGTATAAGAGGTACGTGTCTTGGAAATAACAGTATGGGGAAGACAAGCAACTAGCTTAGAATACGAAGAGCCATGGCTAGTGAACCCTAGCTTTAAATATAGGAACATTGATCACGAATTCAAAATCTATTAGCCCTCACATAAAATAGTAGAGAAAAGACAAACTAAGGGTTCGATAAAGTGGGAATACAGCCTAAATTCTTTAATTGTTTTTTTTAGTTACAAATAATCAAATAGAGTTAGTGTCATCAAAACTAGAGAAAGCTATTCTACATTAGATTCATAAAAAACAAATAGATGAAGTCTGTTTTCCATCTTTATACATATATTCTCTTATCATACATATTTGCTTTCTTCCATTTTATCATTGTTAATCGGATAAAAAAAGAAGTCTTCTTTCGGAGATCAAATTCATATTAAGACTTTATAACTAAGGAAATTACAAAATAACCAAATAAAACTAAAACAGAATCATTTTAGACAATTTGGAAAATAGTTGGAACCAAACAGACAACTTCAAATTAACTTTAAGTAACTTTAAAAAAAAAACTGAAAACCGATTGGACAATATAGATTAATTCTGATTAATAAAGATTAGGTGAAGGAAGAGTATTTGTTCGCAGAAACAACTTCAAATTCGATCTCAACATTCAAAGTATCTTCCTTGTCCAAGTAGAGCTTCCGAAGTTCATCTAAAGACACGTACTGAACCAAACCATGACCTATGCCTACTTCTTCCAACCAAAATTTAACTGCAACAAAATAAAATACATTAGCATTGTTTACTGATAATTACAAAAGCCAAATAAATGAAAGTTACACATAATTCATAATCGTTAAATAAAAAAGCTAAAAAAATAATAATTTAGGCAGTGTTCTTATCACATAACTATGTGTGAACTTCACATTTTACCCAAAAAAAGAAAAAAAAAAACATACTCTTGTGTGTCAAGTGATTGGATCCATGTGGGTCTCGAACATTGAAATGTGCTTGCACGTAAAATTTTTCATCTTCCTTTAAAATTTCACCATCAGCTGCAAACAGAAAAATGGATAACCATTTATTTTCCCCGACAGAGTAAGGTGAGTAGCCTTTGGGGTACACCTTTAGAACCCTGCACATTACAAAAGCATTGTTATGAATACACATATATATATTTATATGTTTAAACGTACGTATATAATAGTGAAACAAAAAACAAAGATTAGTAACATAATATTTATATATACTTTTACCATTTTTTTCCTCCCATTGAAAAACTGTTTGATGCATGAGGGTTCTCCTTTATCTCAGAGAACTTTTTAATAGACCAAGAGAACTTGGGATAAGGAAGTTTCTCATCAAAAGAGAGGATTTCCCATTTGGTTGGAGGTGGAACAACAATGATATCAACACCAAACTCACATTGATCTCCATCAAATAGGTATCCGTTTTCATGGTCTTTGAATGTTTCAAGCGGGAGCACTTGCGAAAGCCCCCACGTCGTTCTTAGTGTATTAAACGGCTTTGATTCCACATCTGGATATATACATACACTTCATAGACCAAGAGATAAAAAGAAAATATACATATATTATTATGTACACACATGAACATACATACCTTGAATAGTAAAGTACTTGTTTTCTTTTTTGTTAAAGACGAAAAACCGGATATCAGCATACACCTCAGTTAGTGGTGACTGCGTGGACATAAGGCTTGTGCTATCTATTTCAACATACATTGAAATAAACCCACTTCCATTGTCCTTGTCGTTCCCTTTAGGATATATGATCAGTCTCCTAAAGTTTATAGAAACAATATTGCATAAGGTAAAATAATACATCATTTAAAGATATTCAAGGATAACACTTTTGACACTAAGTCAATACACACGTACCAATTGTAATCACCAGAGGAGAAACGACGGGATTGGTATTTGGTATTTGCCATCAGTGTAGAGAGTTGAGCTCTCGAATTGGGAGAGGTTTTTGACTTTGATGGAGTAGGAAGAAGGAGAACGTTCTCTCCAACTCTGTAGAGTTGTCGAAGATATGTTTGTACACATAATTGTTTTAACAAGAGAGAGAAAGAGAGAGCTTGTTGATATAGAGAGTCGAGAGAGGAGAGGAAGCGTTGGTTAATGTAAGAAACTTGAGTTTGCACACAAATAAGTTTCTTAGGGTTTAATTAATTGATTGAAAAAAAAAGAGATTCTTTATTGACTTTGAATATAATTTCTCAAGTTAAAAAAAGAGAATTAGGGTTTGTCCAAGAACAAGAGAAATCTAGGGTTTTTTTAGCCAAAATTTTGAATATTTCCTAGATCTTTGATCTCGTCATTAGTTCATGATATGGCTTGTTCTCTTAGTTGGCGGGTGAGAATCTTCTATTATTCCTCTTTTTTGGATCCTTCCATATCTCTTTAGATTCATCTCTATATTTCTTAATTTTTCGGCAGGTTGGTCCGCGGGCCTGAATTCTGATCCGGTTTACTCAGTTTAATCGAGATATTCTCGGTTCAAGTCGAGTTAAGTGGAACTAAATCTCGTTCCAATTGGATTGATTGTTAACCCTAGCGATGGTATGTGGTTAGTGCATAAGTGGGGTTTAAAACGTTAAATTAATGTAGGAACATTGATCACTTATTCAAAATCCATTAGTGGTTTCTTGATGAAAATTCAGATATACTTATTAAAAGCAAGCCCATTACATATAGCTATATATTTGGGCCGAAACAAGAAAAGAATATAGAAAAATTGTTTTTTTTTTTTTTTTTTTAACAAATTGTAGGTGCTTGCTTTATGATGACTTTGAGCATGTTGAATTTGTGATGAATTTAAAATATCTAAGTTAAAGTGTTTACTGGTAAAATGTGGTGTTGATCATACATGTTGAAATAAAACATCTAAATAAAATGGTAAAATATAAATAGTTAAGTTAAATATAGAAGAAGAAAAAAACCTAACAGAATGCTAAGATAAGTAATCTTTGAGGTCGGAATGTTTGGCTTTTGAGGTCATTTTAATTTTCAGTTCGTCGTTTTGATATTCGGATCTTTTGCACTTCGAATCGTTTTTGAAATTCGAGATTGTTTAACCTTCAAAGTCCTTAGATTTATTGTTTCATCAGCTCTACAAATCCTCAATCAACAACCTAACATCCTTCTATTCGGATACCGATTTGGCTGGTTGTCGCGACACAATATCAAGATAGTATCGAGTTTATTTGGTCTATAATCTAATATATTTCTCCTCAAAAGCAAACCAACAATTTTTAGTTTAAGTGAAGTAGTAACAAACTTATTGGATCAACTACCAAAAACCTTGTGATCATTCTCAATTAACCTCATAAGACAATGACGCTTATGTTCCACGATAACAGAATCTTTGTCTATCTAATCTCTCAAATCAACTAGCTCCAACATCAACAAACCAAACATGTGTAGATAAATTAAAACTTTCTTCGCAAGGTCACAACATAACATTTCAAGTCCATAAGCAATCAAACCGTAAAACCCGCAAACATTCTATTCAAATTTGATGCAATGTTACGACGATTTCGAATTGGCTAGACTTAACAATTACAAAGATGAACTCAGAATCATTATTATGATATCAGTATATTATACGAGAAGAAGAAGAGAGAAAGAAAAAAAATTAAAATTGCACAAAAAAATACAATTTTTTAAAATTCAATTCAATTAAGTAGCTAATTGAATCTCACCAAGTTCAAGCTGTTCAGCAATATCTTCAAGCTGCTTCTTAACACTCATATCAATAAGCTTTGAACCGGAATCACCATACCGAATCGTAAAACCAGCAACAAGACTCGGATCAATAACCGTCTTAACCCTCACATTCTTAGCTCCGGTTAACTTCTGAACCTGTTTCGCAATCTGAGCTAATTGCGGCGGTTCCAATTTCACCACCGACCTAACCTCCGCCAATTGTGTATCCGTCAGCTTATTGTAAACCATCTCGAACTCTTTCACGATCTCCGTCACGATATTGATCCGATTCGCGTCGACGAGGACGTTGAGGAAGTTCGAGGTGTGAGATTGAAGAGAGGAAGATTTGACGATGTCGTCGATGACTTGACGTTTCTTCTCGACGGTGATTGTTGGATTCGCGAAGAAATTGAGTACCTGTGGATCTGAGAAGACTTGTTCGAGCTTTTCGACGTCTGTTACTGTTAATTCCATTGTATCGTTACGTTTCGCTACGTCTGCTAATGCCATCGCGTAGCTTGATGCTGCGGTTGCTGACATTCTTGCTCCGGCGGCGTTTCCGCCGTTGATTCGGATTGGGAAGGCTTTTCGGATTGGGAGAGATCTGGCGATTTGGAATGAGGATGGTGGGAGTTTTGATTGAAGTGAGAATAGAGTTTGTTGAAGAGACGCCATTGTTGTTGAGAGAGTAAGAGAAAGAGAGAGAGAGAGAAGAAGAAGATGAGATTTGTGGTTTCTCGAAGACGATAGAGGTGGAGAAGAAGAAGGTAAGGTTTTTTGAGGGAATAGAGAATGGACGGTGGAGATTTTGGATTGTGATTAGATTGACGGTTGAGATTAGAAGGTTTATCTTGTGTGGAGGTTTCAGAAGGATTAGGCTATGGTTTCAGAAGGAATGAGGTGACGACAAGTGGAGTGATATGATTGGTGAGATATCTGTGTTCCATATTGTGTTCAAACTTCAAAGGATTGATTCTAGTTATCCAAATTTTTATGTCACAAGTTATATTTGATATGATTCGTATTAGCTACAAAAATTGAACTAAAGTTTTATTGAGACACTCCAATAAATAAATAAATTAAAAATTAAAATAAAAAAGGGGTCTTTGAGACATTTTCGATCGAGAAGAGTTTTAGCTATGACCAAAGTTTTTTTTTTTTTGGTAAAATGCTATGACCAAAGTTTTAATATGATTGATATCTATTTCACTATTTGATACGATGTGATAGTTTTAAATTTTAATGGATAAATAAGTTGTTTTTCTATATAATTACGAGAAACCAAATCGATGATCACAAATGAAGCACAATAATACACAACCTCAAACAGTTCCTAATTAAGCTGATCGTAACCAGTTTCCCATTAACTTCTCTTTTTAGTTTTTAATTTCTCTTAACCGGCTTTGATAACCAGCCAATAACCATGATTTTGAGGTTAGTTAAAGTTGTTACGGCATCGTTTAGGAGGTTAGAGAGTTTGGTTAAATCTATTTCATGATTGATGAAACAAAACTATTCTCCAAGCTTTTCTTTTGTTTTAGTCGTCTCTATTTTTTTTTTAATCTCTCTCTTTTGTAACTCTCCAAGATAGTTTTTGATAGTGAATTACTAAAGTTCAATCTTTGCCAAGACATATCTAAGATCATATTGATCTTGGGAAATTCAATTCGTATAATTGTGCTAGTGTTCTTTATTCAAAATCAAATGAGTGGCATGAGAGTCATGAGAGTTTGTAATGTTTATCACTCGATTGCGCGTTCAAAATCTAACACTTTTTAAAAAGATTATAACAGGGTCTACTTTATTTTATCATCCGTCATGACTCATGATCTATACATAATATAATTCAAGAAGATTACTAAGGTCGTAACTATTGTATTAGATTTATTTTATTATAACAATAAACATTACACATAAAGGGTAATCATAATTCATAAAGGTAACAATCTCTAGTTTTATTTACTAATACATATATAAGAGATTGTTGTGTTAGCGTTGAGCAATGAGCATGATCACCTCACACTCAAGGGACGATGCTGCCGTGGACAACGCTACTACTACCATCATTGTCGCTGCCACTTGCGGTGGCATCACTAGGTGTCGCTGCAACATTAGTATTGCCTATACCGGAAGCACTACTCCCAGAATCACCGTATGCATTGGGAGCATCGACAGAGACAGATCCGGTAGTATTTTGGAAGCCACGTACGTCTATATGGCTATTCTGACCTCCAGGACTTGCCGTAGCATCAGCTCTAGTACCAGGGGGTAAGCCCGCACCAGATGCCCTAGTTTCGACATGAACGGAAAGCTGAGCTCCTAGACCGTTAGATGTTTTGGGGATTGAGATGCCTAAGTTGGTCTCTTTGGACACTTCTTCGACAAGCCTTGGGTCCACATTGGCACACACTAATTCAATCAAAAGAAGCACAAGAAACTTTGTGGGATTCATTTTTTGAATTCTTTTTGTTTTTATGAAATCTATCATGTTGTGTACTTCTTCTCACAACAAAAGCCTATATATAGAAACACTCGATGCACATACATTTATTAGAATATACGTGTGTGTTTCTTGCAAGAGACGTACATACTTTAATGCATAATATAATTTGTTTTTGACCCATAACTGATAGTCTTACCAAGATGTCAAATTAATAGTACCGTCTTACTATAGCACATTCTTGTGAATATAAAACCTAAACTTGATCATATTGTTGACATTAACAAAACAAAACAAAAAAAAAATCCTATTTTTGAAGCTGAAGGTAGCTAATTTGGCTTGTGATTTATGTAACGACGTTATACAGACATAAAATTTAATAAAGAAAACAAATATAGTACTTTTTGGCATTGAAAATGTAAAGTATCATTTAAAATAAACCAAATATATTTTGATAAAACATCACTTAATACTATGAAATGAATGATGTAGATATTAATTACTAGTATTAAATTTGGATGAAGCCAAATAAAATAATGGTACATAGTTAAATATAATATTTAACATTTCAAAAAAGAAAAAGTTAAATTTTGGTTTTGTATCACAAGTTCCATTTTTACTAATTTTGATATTTAGCATTAGAAAATATCATGCAGTCATTATGCGTGTTACCAATAGGAGCCAATGATAAACCAAATTGTTGGTCACAAATGAAGAACAAGAACACACAAACTCAAACAGTTATTAAGCTGACTTTAACTAGCTTCCCATTAACTTCTCTTTTTTTAATTTCTCTTAACCGGCTTTGATAACCAGCCAATAGCCATGATTTTGAGGTTAGTTCAGGTTGTACGGCATCGTTTAGGAGGTTAGATAGTTGGTTAAATCTATTTCATGATTGATGAAACAAAACAAAACCATTCTCCAAGAATTTTTTTTTTTTGGACTAAACTCCAAGAATTTCTTTTGTTGTTGTTTTTGATAGTGAATTACTAAAGTTCAATTTTTGCCAAGACATATATATCTAAGATCATATTGATTTTGGGAAATTCAATTCGTATAATTGTGATAGTGTTCTTTATTCAAAATCAAATGAGTGGCATGAGAGTTTGTGATGTTTATCAATCGACTGCGCGCGAGTTCATGATCTAACACCTTTTTAAAAAGATTAATAATAAGATCATACTTTATTTTATCATCCGTCATGACTCATGATCACATATACATACATATAATTCAAGAAGATTACTAAGTCATAATTATTAGATTTATTTCATTACAACAATAAACATTACACATGAAGGGTAATCATAATTCATAAAGGTGACAATCTCTAGATTTATTTACTAATACATGGAGTAAGAGATTGTTGTGTTAGCGTTGAGCAATGAGCATGATCACTCTCAAGGGACGATGTTGCCGTGGACAAAGCTACTACTACCGGCAATGTCGTTGCCACTTGCGGTAGCATCACTAGGTCTCGCTGCAGCATTAGTATTGCCTTGACCAGAAGCACTGCTTCTAGAGTCACCGTATGCATTGGGACCATCGACAGAGATAGATCCGTTAGTACCTTCTGAGCCACCTACGTCTATATGGCTATTGGGACCGCCAGGACTTGCCGTAGCATCAGCTCTAGTACCAGGAGGTAAGCCCGCGCCTGATGCGCTAGTTTCGACATAAACAGAAAGCTGAACTCCTAGACCGTTAGAAGTTTTGGGGATTGAGATATCTAAGTTGGTCTCTTTGGACACTTCTTCGACATTAGCACACACTAATTCAATCAAAAGAAGCACTAAAAACTTTGTGGGATTCATTTTTGAATTCTTTTTCTTTATGAAATCTAGTTTAAGAATTTTTTTTTGTTTTGTTTTGTGGTGAGTTATGTTGTGTACTTCTTCCTACATCAAAGCCTCTATATAGAAACACTTGATGCACGCATACATTTATATATTAGAATACATGTGCATTTCTTGCAAGAGATATACATACTTAAATGCATTATATAATGTTTTGACCCATAACTGATAGTCTTACCAAGATGTCAAATTAATAGTATCGTCTTACCAGATTTTGTTTTTTTGGTAGAATCGTCTTACCACATTTTTGTGAATATAAAACCTAAACATGATCATATATTGTTGACATTAACAAACAAAAATCCTATTTTTGAATCTGAAGGTATATAATTTGGTTTGTGATTTATGTAACGATGTTGTTCGCATACATAAAATTTTATAAAGAAAACAAATATTTTTTTTTGTATTGAAAATATTAATATCATTTAAAATAAACCAAATATGAGTGAAGTAGATATTACTATGAAATTTGGATGAAGCGAAATAAAAGAGTTGTACATACTTAAATTTAATATTTAACATTTCAAAAAGAAAAAGTTAAATTTTGGTTTTGTCTCACAAGTTCCATTTTTACTAATTTTGTTGATTTTAAGATATCTAATTACAAAAATAACATTTTATTGTTATTGGTTTTTCTTTTCGATTAATGTGAGAGGATAATCAGATCACCTGTTACCGGACTATCATATGTAAATAGTCTGGACCGAAGTTCAAGCCTAGACTTTCTACGTGAATGTTATTTTTGTTTTGAGGAAGGCTCAAATCCTGAGAAAATATTTTAGCACATTCCTAGATCTCACTAGCCCACTCGACCACACGACCATGTGGGTAGAAAATCACTCTTAATTGTATTGTGTTTTCTTTCTTCACACATTCTCACAACCTTTGTTTGTGTGCACAACACATTCTCACAACCTATTATCGTTTTGCTCTTGGATAGGATATGATTCTTAACCTTCTCTAAATATTTTTTTTGTTGTTTTTGTGGTTTCCTTTTCTTCTTGAGTTTTGTCCGTTTCCTCTAATTTATTTAGGTGGTTGATCTTTTAGGCATGTATTCACATACAGTAGTAAACTTCTATGGAGCAATGTATTTGTCAGTGGGATGCCAACAGAGTCAACAACGATCGCCAAGTCACATAAATTTTAGGTTTGTGTTTTTGTATATTCAATTTATCTTATTTTCAGTATATATATAACCTTTCACGCTCACCAATTTTTGTAAAAAATCTCAAAAATATCAACTTTACAGTACTCTTTCTCAAAAAGAATTTCAAAGGTCATCCATTTTCAGTTATATCCCTTTGATAAAGGTTATAAATATTTTAAAAGGTGTTAAAAAAATTTAGAAAGTTTTATAAGATTTTTTTATAAAGATGATTTGGGGGTCCAATTAACCACCGTAAGCCGCCAACATTTAGAATAATGGTTATTTTTGAAAATATTTTTGATAAGTGGTATTTTTGAAAATATACACTAAAGTAAACATTTCTCAAAAAAAAAAAATTTGTCACTTGGCTTTCTTTATTTTCTATGAAATTCATCTTCATTGTTTTTACCAATCTATAAAACAAAATTTATGTATATTTTGATAAATACACTACATTATATACACTACCACAACTAATTAGAACAATTATTATGAATTTTAGGAAGCATGAGGTTAACAAGATAAATTACTACTCCATATCAAGTCTAAAAGATATCATAGAAGTTAATATGCTATTTCAAAACCCATTTCTTGTGAAGAAAAAGCTTTTGTAGTCTTCATTTTCTATAAATATGACCATATATAACTTATTTTTTCTTATAAAATTTACGAGTTTCATGTATTTAATTAGATTTCTACAATTTCATCAACTTTGAATTGTATTGAAAAACGTACACTATAAGTGCAGCAAACAATTTTTAAAATTTTTAACATGTAAAGGAAGTAAATTTTTATTTTGCTTTCATGACTTATATTAAAACTCACATTTACAATTCATATATAATTTAATGCAAATTATATTCCATACATATAACAAACAATTATATATAATTTTACCACAATCATAGAGACATACGCGGAGGCGGAAGACCATCAGAAGAAGGTCGAGATGGTTTTGTAACAAAAACACTAAATACTCATCCAAGAGGATCTCCTTCTATGCGAGATATGAGCATAATTCTGTTTGTTATGTTTTTTTTTTTTTTTTTTTTTTTTTTTTTTTTTTTTTTTTTTAATTTTTTT
>OVBW01002838.1:398-10864 GCA_900406355.1 Erysimum pusillum
ATATTGGAGATGGCTGGATGCTCCACTCCGTCCCATTTCGCATCATTACCAACAATTATAACATAAAGAAAATAAAATTACATATTAATTATATTAGAGATTTATTTTTGATCATTCATATCACTGATCTGGTCATGTTAGAAGTTTTTAGAGAAAACTATTATATATATATATATATATATATATCATAAAAGTGTATAAAAATTAAAAGGAATTTAATTCTCAAAACTTATTATTCTTAACTAATAAACACTACTTGAAACCCCAATGGCTGACCAAGATCGCTATGTTATGGTCAAAAACTCAAAATTCTCTTATCAAGAATAAAACTTTGGGTATTGTCTTTAAACTTTTTGTGTATATATTTTATTCGTGCATGTTTATTGGAGACCACCAATAAAAGTTTGTGAGGGAACTAGGCTTCGCTCGTTTGTGTATCTGGTAGTTGTATCCAGCTTCAATATTTAGAGGTAGCATCGAGATTATATTTAACATTTAGATATTTGTCTTTTTTATTTGTCAAAAAATAAGTTTATTAAATTTAAATCGATATTATCAGATACATCAGAGTAAAAATTAAAAATTAAATATAAATTTAAATCAATACTACAATGATTCCTCCAAAATAATTTTATTTTAAGAAATAGTGCATAATCAATTAATCATACTTAATTAAAAATTGATAGAGTATAAAGGGCTACCTTAATTATCCGAAGGCATCTTGTCCTTTCTTTTAAAGATTCAATGTCGATGGGAACATAAGTTTAGTGCTTCTTGTAGATAAGATATTTTTAATATCTAAGTTGTCTTTTCTCGGCTTGTGTTTTTTTTTATATATATTTTATTAATTTAACAAAAAAAAAAAACAACGTCACACAAGTCACAACAAATTTCCATGGATAACCCAAATAACTCACTAAAATAGAAGTAAATTAAATTTTGAATTTGTAGCCGATATTTTCCATGGTGGTAGAGAGAAACGAACAGCTATATAGTAAGCCAGCTGGGGAGATTCATGGCATTTCTTCAAAGAGGAGGCTTTATTGCGAAATATATATTATGTCAACATTTAGGAGAAAGGCTAGTATAAGCTCTTTTGTTGGTAGAGTTTTTGATTTCTCTCTCACCAAATCTCGTGCATTGAGAAAGAAGGCATAGTTAAGAGTGAGCGGTAGCCATGTCCAATTGTAAGAAGGCGAAATGAAAGCATAATGGAGATACTTACAAGTAAAGGATCAAAGATTGGTGGTGAAGGGTGATTTGAACGAAGGGGCCGGGATGGGCGACTAGAGAGGTTGTTAGTAGCTGGAGAAATCTCAGTTGGTGAAGAGGTTGAGAATTATCAAGCAAGACAACTGGAGATGGTTCAAATGCGTCACATGTGGCTGAAGGCTTAGGATTCTATACTTTGGTTCATATGATCCCTATGACCAAAAAGATTGTAGTTCCCCCATTTTGGCAATAACCACGAATATGAGACATCGANGGCCGGGATGGGCGACTAGAGAGGTTGTTAGTAGCTGGAGAAATCTCAGTTGGTGAAGAGGTTGAGAATTATCAAGCAAGACAACTGAAGATGGTTCAAATGCGTCACATGTGGCTGAAGGCTTAGGATTCTATACTTTGGTTCATATGATCCCTATGACCAAAAGATTGTAGTTCCCCCATTTTGGCAATAACCACGAATATGAGACATCGACATTCAGAACCATGCTTTCTTCATGATCGATTTCAACGTTTCCCAAAAAAATTCCAACATATGTGTATTATGTTTTAGATATTTGCACAAAAAAGTGTATTATGTTTTTGATTAAATTATGATGCCATTGACTCAAATGTATACTGATTGATTTTATTGAGTGGCTAACGAATATGCATCCCAATCTTCCATTATAACAGAAAACTAAATTTTTGTACATGTTAGAGTATCATTGATTTATGCTCGTCTAAACCAAAAATTGTATTTTTTTTTAATCTTTTTTTTGTCGAAACCAAAAATGGTTTATACTAAAGTTAGTATAGTGGTAGTTACGTTGTAGTATTTTTTTTTTTTTTTGGGCAAAGTTACGTTGTAGTATTTAGAATTATATTTTCTTTAGTAATTTCGGGTTATCCAGGTGAACATCAAATTAGGGATTTAGGTTTAAAAAGATTTATAACATTCGATTTTAGGCACCAAACTAATCCTAAAAATAAGCTAATCCCATAAAAAATTTGGTCACATCGTATACAACTAGGTTGTGAAACCAAACTAAAATTATATGGTTCAATTTGTTTTATAAGGATCAAACAATATGACCAGTCGGTAAAATAGACAATCCAAAACCATGTTATATACGCATACGATTTTGTTGCTATAGAAATTAGAAAGTCGATTGACAAAAAAAAAAAAAAAAAAAAAAAAAAAAAAAAAAAAAAAAAAAAANAAAAAAAAAATTAGAAAGTCAAATTCGAGGAAAATCGAATTTACGTTTTACTACATATACAATTACCATGTTAGACCATATGCTATGCGTTCAGACAGTTTGGATTTTCATATGAAAATTTAATTGGTTCCATACTTCCATATTCTAATTAAGATCCATATATTCGAAGAAATAATTGGTTCGAAACTTCGAATGTCTAATAATACTAATAATATTTTTCCATCTTATATCAATTAATGCATATATATATTAAAGTTATCTAACGAAACCCAGTTTCGCATATCGCAATGTACAAAAGCTCATAGTTAATTAAAAGCATGCATTAGGATAAATAATATACAAATCAATCAATAAATTTTAGGGAGTGGAGAATCTATAGAAGCTTTATGACCCTAGAAGACATGAAAACAAACCATGTGTCAATCATAGATACGATCTTGAGAGCCAATGAGCACANCAATATACAAATCAATCAATAAATTTTAGGGAGTGGAGAATCTATAGAAGCTTTATGACCCTAGAAGACATGAAAAACAAACCATGTGTCAATCATAGATACGATCTTGAGAGCCAATGAGCACAAAGATGCGAGGAAAAAGAAGCAACAGATCGATCACACACTTTCTGGGTTTAATTTGCATGTTTGATGCATTTTGATTTGACAAAGATTCTTTAATTACTTCCTTCTTACTTACTTAACCTGACCCATCTCTCTCCCTCTTTCTTAAAAGTATATTGTTTAAACTGTTTTTAAAAAGATCAATCATCTCATTAAAAATCTAAGGTTAAAGTTTCTTATCATCATGAAGTATTGAAATTTGCGTGCATACCATTTTATGTTGTAGTGGCAAATGTAAATTATATATATAAGAACCCTCATTTTAATACTATTTTGAATACCAACCTTGACTTATTAAAAAAGATATCTGATTGAATACATTCACCACTATATTACCATATTTTTAGTTCTGGATTCTGTAAAGATGAATTAAATTAATCAAAGGGAATATACTCTTTCATTAGCTAAAGGCATTTTAGTCCATAGAAGACGTTTATGCATTCCAGATTGATTAAACATTACTTTATCCATGGTGGAAATTATAAATTTGATGGTATATAATCCACGCTGGAAAACATATATACATTCGGTTAAGAAAAGTATGGAAGATCTGCTGGCCTGAGTCCAAACTGAGGTTAATTGGTAATATGATAAATTCATGGAGATGTTTAATTTTGAAAAAAATAATTATTAAGTTGGTTGCCCACCTAAACTATAAAAATAGAGGTGGGAAATTCAAACATACATTTATTTATTAAAAAAAAATATTAGCTAATGGATCACGAAATTGGTTATGCTTGGAGCTACCAAATTCTTTTGACCGGCCATGTTTATTTTTATATCTCTATATACTGTGTGTATATATATATGAGATAAGAGAAAAAAAAAAAAAAGGATGTTTACAACATTGGTCTTAAAATTTAATGACCTTAACCAAAAGTTCCATATATCATTCAAATTATACTGATATATGTGTAAAGATCAATGAAACGTCTAATGTCTAAGTATATCTTTGGAATGTTAGTTGCAAAACTTCGAAGTTTTGAGTATCATAATTGGTGCAATTTCTATTCAGATATAAGAAAAACAATCCCATATTTCAAGAAGAAAAAGTGAGTTGAAAACCACGTCCGTACTGTTGAAAAGAAGAATAAGATTCAGGAGTTTGTTTCGTAGACAAAGGNCTATATTACCATATTTTTAGTTATGGATTCTGTAAAGATGAATTAAATTAATCAAAGGGAATATACTCTTTCATTAGCTAAATAACAAATATGAGATTAATTAAGTTGCTAAAGGCATTACTTTTAATATGAGATTAAATAGAAGACGTTTATGCATTCCAGATTGATTAAACATTACTTTCTCCATGGTGGAAATTATAAATTTGATGGTATATAATCCACGCTGGAAAAAATATAGATTCCGTTAAGAAAAGTATGAAAGATCTGCTGGCCTGAGTCCAAACTGAGGTTAATTGGTAATATGATAAATTCATGGAGATGTTTAATTTTGAAAAAAAATCATTATTAAGTTGGTTGCCCACCTAGACTATAAAAATAAAGGTGGGAAATTCAAACATACATTTATTTATTAAAAAAAAATATTAGTTAATGGATCACGAAATTGGTTATGCTTGGAACCAAATTCTTTTGACCGGCCATGTTTATTTTAATTGTATCTCTATATACTGTGTGTATAAACCAAAAGTTCCATCATTCAAATTATACTGATATATGTGTAAAGATCAATAAAACGTCTAATGTCTAAGTATATCTTTGGAATGTTAGTTACAAAACTTCGAAGGTTTGAGTATCATAATTGGTGCAATTTCTATTCAGATATAAGAAAAATAATCCCATATTTCAAGAAGAAAAAGTGAGTTGAAAACCACGTACGTACTGTTGAAAAGAAGAATAAGATTCAGGAGTTTGTTTCGTAGACAAAGGGCAAAGCAAGATGGCCAAAATCATTTAGAAAGGGAAAAACAACTAACTTAATCAATGAACGAAAAATAAGTGTTAATTAAATCAATAAATAAAATACACACAACAAAAGAAAAGCTACATTGTCACCTAACATGGGCAGGTCATTGGTTCTCCACCACGAAGAGATGCACATGATACCCTCTTTAAATATTGGCTAATTATGCTTAATGACCATCACTTAATTGTTCTTTAGTTTCTTAAAATGGGTTANTTAAATCAATAAATAAAATACACACAACAAAAGAAAAGCTAAATTGTCACCTAACATGGGCAGGTCATTGGTTCTCCACCACGAAGAGATGCACATGATACCCTCTTTAAATATTGGCTAATTATGCTTAATGACCATCACTTAATTGTTCTTTAGTTTCTTAAAATGGGTTAAGAATTACACGTCGATAATTGGGAGAAACGTATAATTGACTATAGAAGAAATAAAAGATACTCCAATCAATCTATTTACTGATATTAAAATGATCATCAACTACTTTTCTCTTTATGTAATATCATCATTATAATATTTTTTAATTTGTTACTTCATAATAAATGATGTCTTACTGATTACAACGAGCGAATTTAACTTTGTAAAACACATGAAAACATGATGAGGAGTTTTTACATACCATTTCAATTGGGTATGAGATGAAATTTTTTAGTAATTTACATTAACCCGAAATTAATGTATTCGATCTTAGATTGAAATTCAGTCCAAATAAATAAGCTTTGAGAGTGTNGCTTAAAATGGGTAAAGAATTACACGTCGATAATTGTGAGAAACGTATAATTGACTATAGAAGAAATAAAAGATACTCCAATCAATCTATTCACTGATATTAAAATGATCATCAACTACTTTTCTCTGTATGTAATATCATCATTATAATATTTTTTAATTTGTTACTTCATAATAAATGATGTCTTATTGATTACAACGAGCGAATTTAACTTTGTAAAACACATGAAAACATGATGAGGAGTTTTTACATACCATTTCAATTGGGTATGAGATGAAATTTTTAGTAATTTACATTAACCCGAAATTAACGTATTCGATCTTAGATTGAAATTCAGTCCAAATAAATAAGCTTTGAGAGTGTTGATCTTTGAGAGTTATATTAAGAATCATACATTGACAAATATAAGAGACCAACTAAATGTTGACTCATGTTTTGTGAAATGAACAAAAAATGATTAAAANAAACAAAAAATGATTAAAATCATTACTAAACACAGAAAACAGATAAATTTAGCTTAGCATGATAAGATATAATAAAAAAAGTTAGGATTAATTAACGAAATATATTATAAATCAGAAAATATTCTTGGGGGCGGTGATACGTAGAATGCTAAATGGTTTAGGAATCGATATTTAGAAAGATCCAACATATAGAGGATAGGTAGCACATTATTTGACAAAATGANGAACAAAAAATGATTAAAATTATTACTAAACAGATAAATTTAGCTTAGCTTGATAAGATATAATAAAAAAAGTTAAAATTAATTAACGACATTTATTCTAAATCAGAAAATATTCTTTGGGGCGGTGATACGTAGAATGCTAAATGGTTTAGGAATCGATATTTAGAAAGATCCAACATATAGAGGATAGGTAGCACATTATTTGACAAAATGATAAAATTTTGTTTTGTTTTGTTTTTTTTAATCAAAACAATAGCATAGTTTATTTGATATAATTCTGTAATGACATATTTTATAATGATATAACTACTTATTTGGTTTAATTATATAATGATATATTTTATAATTAAGTATCCGGAAAAAAAAAAAAAAATCTTTTTTTTTCCATTTAACATCTCAAATAATATATAAAATATGTGAATAATGAGATGTATAACTAAAAACAAAATTATTTTGTTTTTTTTTTAACTCTTATACAAACTCAAAAACCTTTATACTACGTGTTGTTTATAAAAAAAAAGACGATGAAGTTCTTTGTTCTTTAATTGTAAATTACTTTGGTCTACTAGACAAACACCAATTCATGATATGTTATTATTATATAAATGGAATAGCATATTATTTATTTGAATACACGATGTTTGTGTGTCACTTCCGTTGCAAAATTACTATCATGTCATTTCTTTATATAAGGAAACAATCGGTTGATAGTTGATAGATAGATTTTTGCCCAAAAAAAAAAAAAAAGTTGATAGATAGTTATTTATTCAAATGTAGTACAAATTGACAATGATGAATGATGATTGGTCATTCATATTGTTGACCCCATTTGAAAAAATTACACAATCAGTTAATGGAAAATTGTTTTTGTAAAAAGGGCATGTCATGCCATTTGGGAACTCAAATATTTTCACGAGTATTTTTTTTTCTATTTTCTTCCCTTCTTAACCAAACTTTACTTATTAAGATGTAGCAAATAAAATTGTTGAATATATTTGGATTTTGTAACATTAGTGCATGTCAGGTCATATGTCACATCGGATGTAAGATCAATCAATCAAATATAACCTAGGAATTAAATTATACTACGAGCTAGAGGAGGAAGAGCTAGTATAATACAAACCCCTTAAAATAACAAACAANGTTTTTTTTTAATCAAAACGCTAGCATAGTTTATTTGATATAATTCTGTAATGACATATTTTATAACTACTTATTTGGTTTAATTATATAATGATATATTTTATAATTAAGTATCGGAAAAAAAATTTGTTTTTCTTTTTTTCCATTTAACGTCTCAAATAATTTATAAATATGTGAATAATGAGATGTATAACTAAAAACAAAATTATTTTGTTTTTTTTTTGAACTCTTATACAAACTCAAAAACCTTTATTTAGTACGTGTTTGTTTATAAAAAAAAGGCGATGAAGTTCTTTGTTCTTTAATTGTAAATTACTTTGGTCTACTAGACAAACACCAATTCATGATATGTTATTATATATTATATAAATGGAATAGCATATTATTTATTTGAATACACGATGTTTGTGTGTCACTTTGCAAAATTACTATCATGTCATTTCTTTATATAAGGAAACAATCGGTTGATAGTTGATAGATAGTTATTTATTCAAATGTAGTACAAAATGACAATGATGATTGGTCATTCATATTGTTGACCCCATTTGAAAAAATTACACAATCAGTTAATGGAAAATTGTTTTTGTAAAAAGGGAATGTCATGCCATTTGGGAACTCAAATATTTTCACGAGTATTTTTTTTCTATTTTCTTCCCTTCTTAACCAAACTTTACTTATTAAGATGTAGCAAATAAAATTGTTGAATATATTTGGATTTTGTAACATTAGTGCATGTCAGGTCATATGTCACATCGGATGTAAGATCAATCAATCAAATATAACCTAGGAATTATATACTACAAGCTAGAGGAGGAAGAGCTAGTATAATACAAACCCCTTAAAATAACAAACAATGCTTTTTGACGGAGCTTTCGTATGTAAAGCTATATACTTTGTATGAATACATACTTAGCATATAAACATATATGAGCACATACATATTAGATATATATAAGAGAAAAGGAGGCTGATGTGGAAAAAAGGTGCTTTAAGAAACAGAGAAGTTAGTGGGAGAATATCATGATAATGGAGATTATATATAAAAGAGAAGAAGGTGGCATGAGTTTAGTTATAGCTTCACAGTTTTCTCCAAAGAAACAGAGAAACTAAAGAGTTAAGTGGGGAACCTCGAAGCTAGTTCAAACTAGTGGGAGGTTGTTTCACTTCATAAATCCAAATCCAAATTTAAACACAAACCCAAACGTTAAATCATCATCAGATAGAAGAAAAGATTCTGATAGAGAGATGGCTCGTGGAAAGATTCAGCTGAAGAGGATTGAGAACCCGGNCCAAATTTAAACACAAACCCAAACGTTAATTAAATCATCATCAGATAGAAGAAAATATTCCGATAGAGAGATGGCTCGTGGAAAGATTCAGCTGAAGAGGATTGAGAACCCGGTTCACAGGCAAGTGACGTTTTGCAAGAGAAGAACCGGTCTTCTCAAGAAGGCTAAGGAGCTCTCTGTGCTCTGTGATGCCGAGATCGGTGTTGTGATCTTCTCTCCTCAGGGCAAACTCTTTGAGCTCGCTACAAAAGGGTAATAACTATATCTCATAGTGTGCATATTCGTATATATGTGTTTATATGTGATTAAAGCTTAATTATATATGGTAAATTTGATTAAACATTAGAACAATGGAGGGAATGATTGATAAATACATGAAGTGCACTGGTGGTGGTCGTGGTTCTTCTTCTGCTACTTTTACTGCTCAAGAACAACTTCAACCCCCAAATCTCGTACGTCTATTTTCTATTTCCTGCTCATTAATTATTATTTACTTTAATCGAANCGCCGAGATCGGTGTTGTGATCTTCTCTCCTCAGGGCAAACTCTTTGAGCTCGCTACAAAAGGGTAATAACTATATCTCATAGTGTCATATTCGTATATATGTGTTTATATGTGATTAAAGCTTAATTATATATGGTAAATTTGATTAAACATTAGAACAATGGAGGGAATGATTGATAAGTACATGAAGTGCACTGGTGGTGGTCGTGGTTCTTCTTCTGCTACTTTTACTGCTCAAGAACAACTTCAACCCCCAAATCTTGTACGTCTATTTTCTATTTCCTGCTCATTAATTATTATTTACTTTAATCGAAAAACAAATCTTTGATTTTTGGGATTGATTGTCGAATTTGTTTTGTTTTTCTGTATGGAATTTTTGGGCTGATCGGTGCGCAGTGTCTTTAGTCACTTCTTTCCAATTCTTTCTTTTGGAGTAGAAATTTAGTTTAAAAAAAAAAAAAAACTTTTTCCAAAAATAATATTATTTTAGTATGTAAAATGAGAGCACGTGTTGACATGCAGTGAGAAACTCTGTTGGACGTTGTCAATTGATTTGAAATTAAAATACTACTTATTAGGAAGTTAGGTAGGGCACCTGATTCCGATTCTACATGAAATAGCTAGTTATTGAAGTACAACATTCAATGCACCTAGCTCTCCCATTCTCCGAATTTTAAATTTGTCACTAGAGTGAAGAACTGATGGCATATTGTGGAACGTTGTACTACTAATATAAAGTAGAAACAAAACAAGTCAAATTAATTACTGTTAAAGTAAAAGATGCTTAGAGACAACTATAGAGCCCATATTACACGTTAAAATAGTATTTTTTTAATCTTTGGTTAATACTTCAATGGAAGTTTNATCATTTTTTTGTCGTATAGTATTTTTTTTAATCTTTGGTTAATACTTCAATGGAAGTTTACTATTGGTTTATAATCAGCACAACCTTTTAATTTGATAAAAGTTGCTCTGACCACTTTATAAAGGTTGCCCTAAACTATTGTTATTGACACGCTCTGAACTATTATTTTATCGATGCATATACGTATTTCATGTTCATTGAGTATATATGTGTGTGTGCGAACATGTTGATCACTAATTGGAATTCAACATCTTAAAAAAAAAAAAAAA
>OVBW01002839.1:0-11193 GCA_900406355.1 Erysimum pusillum
CCATTATAAATTAACACTTAGCTGTGTTCTACAACAAGTTGTATCCTATTTCTCAGAGAAGAATATCACATTCACCAAGCTTCTCTACCATTCTCCTATTAGAAACTGTAACCAAATTTAGAAAGTACACAACCCCTCTCCTATTAGAAACTTAGCCAAATCTAGCAAGTTCACAATCTTCAATTAGGCGAAATTATAGATTTGCCTCGACACTACCTAATTAGAGATTTGCCTAACCAAAAAAACTTCCAAAAGTTTCAAATTACCTTAACACCGGAGTCTGAAAACCTAGTTTCCGCCGCAGCCTCCGCACTGAGTTTCCGTTTGAGAGGATTAGAAGACGGCGGGCGTGGGGGCAACGGATTCTTCATTTTCATCGACCTATGATCAGGCGTCAACGAGTTCTGATCCGGAGGTGGAGCATTTTCTTTAGCGGTTCTTAATTTGCGAGGGGTCTTCGATTTCGACATACTAGGGTTTGGCGAGTGAGGTTCTCCGCCGTCGCGTAAGATAGCGTTTCTTGGTAACATAAAGTGCTTCTTCATCTCCGCCGTAGAATCTACGAATAGAATCCCTAAAGTAGCAAAAGAGGGAGAAGAAAAGCGAATCTGCGCTCCTGCAAGAGCGTTTAGTGAAACCCTAGTGTTGGGGCAAAGAAACGAGGAAGAAGGAAGAGAGAGAGAGCCGTTAAGAGCCGAGAATTTGAATTTTCTTTTCAGATCTTGTGAGTGTTGTTGACTAAAATCGAATCACATGAGATTATTGACTCTTTATTTTAGAGAAATACCCTCCAATACCACTAAAAAAGTTTTCTTTCCAAAAATACCACTATTTGTTCATAGGTATGTAATTTTAAATCTTTTGTTTGGGTTGATTATTTTGCAATTTAGGGTTTAATATTTATGGGGTAGGGTTGGGGTAGGGTTTAGTGTTTAGAATTTAGAATTTAAAGTTTAAAAATTAAAAAAATTATTTTATTTTAGTGGTATTTTTGTCCAAAATATAAAAAAATGAATTTATGTGATAGTGACTTTATGGCCGTAGGATGAATCCAACGGAGGGGAGGCACAATTAAAGACCCACGTTTTGTTTTGACAATTGGCGTTTCTCTTCCTTTTTGCATATGTGCTTTTTGAGGAACGTACGTTCATTTGTTAATGTGTTTAAATATGTCGTCGATTGGTGTTCTTTTATTCTTAAGACACGTAATACCCACACGGGTTTTTTGAGATCCACCGCACGAAAATATCTCAAACCGGACCAAAATCCGTCCAATCCATGGATATCAACACCCTAATCATATATATGAGAAGAAATTCTCTCCAGTGAATGACACATCAGCACACAAGAGAGTGTCACGTGTCTTTTAAAAAATTTCTGATCTTTTCAACTCCTCTTCTACGTTTTAGAAGCTGTGAAAGTGGAAAGCTTAAACACTCGATTTCGATAGAGACCCATCACATAATCTCTGAAGATGATATAACTGCTCCAATCTCTCTTTTCTCGAACCTTTGATTTTCTCAAACTTCAATGTTAGTCGGCACCAACAACATCCAGATTCTCTATTATACGCCCATTGAACCGAATGCTTCAAATCCAATTTTTCAATTTTCTCGGCGAAGACGCGAGATGGAAGAGCAACCACTCGAAAATGGCATTGACTCTGGCATTTAAAAGGTAGAAAACGCATGTTCTAATTTCAGTTGTTCTATATAGTTTATGATTGGCCATATGGATGATATATATTGTGGATTTTCTGGTTTTGTAACTTGGGAAAAGTTTGAGACGAACACTAGGCTGAAGTCAAATGGCCCAAGATTGATTTCAGGTTATGATTGTTACTTTTGGTGTTTTAATTTTCTGGGTTTTTTACGATTTTTCAAAGGTTTATGACTCTGATTTGTTACCGTACTACACCACTTGACTGAAAGAACTAAGTGAAAAAAAATCCATATGAAAAAAAATCCATATATATCTTGATAGGTTTTCAAATCAGCTCATATGGATTTATTGTGTTTGAAAAAAAATTGAGCTCTAAAACTGAAACAATGGAAAATGACGTATTTTGATATAAGAATTAATGTTTTTAATCTGATCACTCTTTATTTTGTTGTTTTTCATTGTTTTCACTATTTGATGAAAAATGGAAAAACCCTCAAGGCAACATTTGTATTTCAATTATTTTTCCTTCAAATTCGGAAGTAATGTTAGTTGTTTTTTATTATACACGCGCAATTTATTTATCTTGTTTTATTCTACTGTGTTTCAAAAATGAAAATTGAAATTTTGAAATTGTATCGTAATACTTTGGATACCCTCTGAGACTCTGATACAAATATCAATGGGAAAAAAATTAGAGCACCTGTATTTTTTACTGTCACATTGTTATATATTTAGCATAAGCATCTTTAAAATAAGGAATGTTTCCAAAAATGCCATGTTTTTGAAAAAACTTACTGGAAATGCCATGTTTCTAAAAAAACTTTCAAAAACTGTCATATTTTACTTTGTGCCATAATATTAAATGATACAAATGCCCTTGTATTTAAATAACTTTAAAAAAGATACCACATGATGCGACATTGGTGGATGGTGTCAGATGATGTGACATCTCACGCGGAGGCAGTGGCGGAGGTAGTGAAGAGGGAGGGGGTCAGTTGACCCCATAACATTTATAATTTTTTAATTATAAGGTATATTTCATAATGATTATTAGATGTTTATGTTGAAAGTTTCTATAATGACCTCCATGAAATGTGATCGATCCATGCCTTTTTGACCATGCATGTTCATTTTTTTTTACTTTAACCTTAATTATCTTCAAAATGGCTAAAATATTTTAACATCTTCTTACATATTGATTTATTATTTTCTTTTAGATATATCATGTTTTATTTTTGTTCCTATATTTTTAAAAATTGTTCTTAACATATATATATTTTTAATATTAAAAAAAAATAGACTATTTAGTTTTGTTTTAGGTTAAAAAAAATGTTTTTGACATTTCTATTTTAAATATATTATTTAATATTAATATAAAATTAAATAAAATAATTAAAAATATATGACCCCTGTAAATAAAAATTCTGGCTCCGCCACTGCGCGGAGTACAATTTTTAAGCAAATTTTCATTTGCCTTTGTGATGAGAGGGAGAGAGTACGAGAGAAAAAAAAAGAGAGGAGAGATAGAGAAAGGAGAAAAGAAGAGAGTGAGAAGATGAGAGAAGAAGATAGAAAGAGAGATGAGAGAAGAAGATATAAAGAGAGATGAGAGATGGAGAGAGGATAGAAGAAGAGAGAAAAATAAGGAAAAAAGAAAAAAAAACATAAAAAGTTAGTTTGGTCATTTTTTTTTAAATTGTGGCATTGGCGAAAATATATTTACAAATACGACATTGTGGAAAAAATGGAGTTTTTAATGTGGCATTGTGTGTAAATATCTTTTTAAAATAAACACAACATTAATATAAGAGCATACACATTGACACATGTGTGAGTGTGGGTGTGAATAATTTTTTATTATAAAATTAAAGAGAGAGAGAGAGAAAAGAGAGAGAGAGAGATAGAGATTTTTGTAATATTTCTCTTTATTTTAATACTCACACCCGAGTGTATACTAAGAGCATGGGCAGTGGAGTAAGTGGTGGAGTGGGTGTGAAATATTTTTTTATTATTAAAATTTTAATGAGAAAGAGAAAAGAGAGAGAAGGAAGGAAATAGAGAGAGAGAGAGAGAGAGAGAGAGAGAGAGAGATATTAAAATAAGCTCGTACAACGGTTGCAAAGTTACAACCTCTCTCTCTTGTTTTTTACACTGTTCGATTACTTTTTAATTTTTTATTAGTCACAACACTTCTTGGATTTTGCCATTGCAAATGGTCTAAGACAATGGGCAATGGTGCAAGTGTTAAAGTGGGGTGTAAGATTTTTTTTAGTATTCTAATTTAAAGGGAGAGAGAAAAGAGAGAGAGAAAGAGAGAGAGAGAGAGAGAGAGAGAGAGAGTGAGGGGGTTGCAACCGGTTGTATATGTGCAACCGATTTTTAGGTGTCAGACAACTTTTTCTTTTTTTCTATTTTTTTATTACATATTGCAACCGATCGGTGTTGCTGTTGCCCATGGTCTAACACCCTTGTATCACCACCAAACCAACTTTTGCAATATTTCTCTTTATTTTAATACTAACACCCAACGACAATATGCACCACTGCGTTTGCTCTAAACTTTTTAAAAATTTGGCACCTTATGTTTTGGAAACCAAACATTTTACTTAGTTGGGTTCGAACTATAGTTTCAAAATCTTTTGAAGGGTAGACAAACTACATTACTTTTTTATCACTTAACTTATGATTTTTTTTTAAAAAAAAATATCACACGTAGGATATCAACTAGCTTTGTTCTTGTATTGTTTAATACTTCTCAAAAAATACATTTTATCAAGTAACGTATATATGCACGATCATCTTTGAAATATTAGAAAAGAACATAAAGTGTGCTGTAAAACTGAAACAATGAAAAATGACGTATTTCGATTTAAGAATTAATGTTTTTAATCTTAGCACTCTTTATTTTGTTGTTTCCCATTGTTTTAACTATTTGATGAAAAATACAAAAAAACAGTCAATGCAACATTTGTATTTCAATTATTTGTCCTTCAAATTCTGAAGTAATATTGGTTGTTTTTTATTATACATGCAAAATTTATTTCTCTTATTTTATTCTACTGTTTTTCAAAAATGAAAATTTAAAATTGTATCGTAATATTTTGGATACCCTCTGAGACTCTGATAAAAATATCAATGAAAAAAAATTTAGAGCACCTTTATTTTTTACTGTCACATTGTTATATATTTAGCATAAGCATCTCTAAAATAAGGAATATTTCCAAAAATGCCATATTTTTGAAAAAACTTATTGTAAATGCCATGTTTCTAAAAAACTTTCAAAAACTGTCTTATTTTACTTTGTGCCATAATATTAAATGATACAAATGTCTTTGTATTTAAATAATTTTAAAAAAGATATCACATGATGCGACATTAGTGGATGGTGTGAGATGATGTGGCATCTCACGCGGAGGCAGTGGCAGAGGTAGTGAAGAGGGAGGGGGTCAGTTGACCCCCATAACATTTATATTTTTTTAATTATAAGGTATATTTCATAATGATTATAAGATGTTTTTGTTGAAAGTTTCTATAATGATCCCCATGAAATGTGATCGATCCATGCCTTTTTGACCATACATGTTCATTTTTTTTTACTTTAATCTTAATTCATTTTTTTTTTACTTTAATCTTAATTCTCTTCAAAATGGCTAAAATATTTTAACATCTTCTTACATATTGATTCATTATTTTCTTTTAGACATATCCTATTTTATTTTTGTTCCTATCTTTTTAAAAAAATTTCTTAACATGTATATATTTTTAATATTAAGAAAAAATTAGACTATTTAGTTTTGTTTTAGGTAAAAAAAATGTTTTTTACATTTCTATTTTAAATATATTATTTAATATTAATATAAAATTAAATAAAATAATTAAAATATATGACCCCTGTAAATAAAAATTCTGGTTTCGCCACTGCGCGGAGTACAATTTTTAAAACTAATTTTCATTTGCCTTTGTGAAGAAAGGGAAAGAGTATGAGAGAAAAAGAAGAGAGGAGAGATAGAGAAAGGAGAAAAGAAGAGAGTGAGAAGATGACAGAAGAAGATAGAAAGAGAGATGAGAGAAGAAGATAGAAAGAGAGATGAGAGATGGAGAGAGGATAGAAGAAGAGAGAAAAATAAGGAAAAAAAGAAAAAATAAAATAAAAGGTTAATTTGGTCATTTTTTTAAAATTGTGTCATTGGCAAAAATATATTTACAAACACGATATTGTGGAAAAAATGGAGTATTTAATGTGGCATTGTGTGTAAATATCTATTTAAAATAAATACAACATTAATATAAGAGCATACACATTGACACATATGTGAGTGTGGGTGTGAATAATTTTTTATTATAAAATTAAAGAGAGAAAGAAAAGAAAGAGAGAGAGATATATAGAGACTTTTGCAATATTTCTCTTTATTTTAATACTCACACCCGAGTGTATACTAAAGACCATCAGCAGTGGCAAATGTAAGACCACACACAGTGGTACATCCTTGTGTGGGGTGTATGTATTTTAAAATAGAGAAATAATGTTTTGTGTTGTCTCTCTCTTTACACACACATGTAAGTTTACATGTGGGTGTAGGTATTATTTTTATGTTTTATATTTCATCTATCTCTTTCTCTCTCCTCTCTCTTTCTTCACTAACCAAATTTTTCTCTCTCTCTTAAAAAGATAATAATAAATATATTATTCACATCTCTTAAAGAGATGTGTTGTTGTGTATGCTAAGTGAGTGGGTGTAAGTATTTTTTTAGTATTTTAATTTAAAACAAAAGAGCAAAGAGAGAGAAAGAAAGAGAGAGAGAGAAAGTGTTGCAACCGATTGCAATTTTGCAACCGAGTTCTTGCTCTTACACAACTTTTCCAATATTTCACAATTAAAAAATACACACACCCGACACAAACTTGTACCGTTGTGTTTGCTCTAACACCCTTGTATCACCACCAAGCCAACTTTTGCAATATTTCTCTTTATTTTAATACTCACACCCAACGACAATATGCACCAGTGCGTTTGCTCTAAACTTTTTAAAAATTTGGCACCTTATATTTTGGAAACCAAACATTTTACTTAGTTGGGTTCGAACTATAGTTTCAAAATCTTTTGAAGGGTAGACAAACTACATTACTTTTTATCACTTAACTTATGATTGTTTTTTTTAAAGATATCACACGTATGATATCAACTAGCTTTGTTCTTGGATTGTTTAATACTTCTCAAAAAAATACATTTTATCAACTAACGTATATATGCATGATCATCTTTGAAATACTAGAAAAGAAAAAAAACTGAGCTCGAAAACTGAAACAATGAAAAATGACGTATTTTGATTTAAGAATTAATGTTTTTAATCTGAGCACTCTTTATTTTGTTGTTTCCCATTGTTTTCACTATTTGATGAAAAATGGAAAAACAGTCAAGGCAACATTTGTATTTCAATTATTTTTTCTTCAAATTCTGAAATAATGTTGGTTGTTTTTTATTATACATGCGAAATTTATTTCTCTTGTTTTATTCTACTGTTTTTCAAAAATGAAAATTTAAAATTTTAAAATTGTATCGTAATACTTTGGATACTCTCTGTGACTCTGATACAAATATCAATGGAAAAAAATTTAGAGCACCTCTATTTTTTACTGTCACCTCTATTTTTTACTGTCACATTGTTATATATTTAGCATAAGCATCTTTAAAATAAGGAATGTTTCCAAAAATGCCATGTTTTTGAAAAAACTTATTGGAAATGCCATGTTTCTAAAACACTTTCAAAAACTGTCATATTTTTACTTTGTGCCATAATATTAAATGATACAAATGCCCTTGTATTTAAATAACTTTAAAAACTATAACACATGATGCGACATTAGTGGATGGTGTGAGATGATGTGATATCTCATGCGGAGCGGCGGAGTACAATTTTTAAAGCTAATTTTTATTTGCCTTTGTGAAGAGAGGGAGAGAGTACGAGAGAAAAAGAAGAGAGGAGAGATAGAGAAAGGAGAAAAGAAAAGAGTGAGAAGATGAGAGAAGAAGATAGAAAGAGAGATGAGAGAAGAAGATAGAAAGAGAGATGGAGAGAGGAGAGAAGAAGAGAGAAAAATAAGAAAAAAAGGAAAAAAAAAAATGTTAGTTTGGTCATTTAAAAAAAAAATTGTGGTATTGGCGAAAAGATATTTACAAACACGACATTTTGGAAAAAATAGAGTTTTTAATGTGGTATTGTGTGTAAATATCTCTTTAAAATAAATACAACATTAATATAAAGTTTTTAAAAATCTGGCACCTTATGTTTTGGAAACCAAACATTTTACTTAGTTGGGTTCGAACTATAGTTTCAAAATCTTTTGAAGGGTAGTCAAACTACATTACTTTTTATCACTTAACTTATGATTGTTTTTTTTAAAGATATCTACTAGCTTTGTTCTTTTATTGTTTAATACTTCTCAAAAAAAATACATTTTATCAACTAACGTATATATGCATGATCATCTTTGAAATATTAGAAAAAAAAAAACTGAGCTCTAAAACTGAAACAATGAAAAATGACGTATTTTGATATATTCTTTTCCACTCATTTGCTAGGGATGATGGGTCTTTTTATAACACCGTCGAACCATCTGGAAGGCTTATTATTTTTATTTTTTTGCTTCACATTTTTTTATTTTTAAGATAAATTTAGCATCTTTATATAAATGTAAAAAGCGTGAGTGCCACTTATTCATGCTGCAACTACACTGTGGATTTGGACAAGCCTATCGGCCGGAGGAATCCCACTCACGTTTGGCATCTTCCCATGTGGCTTTCAGATTCACAGGACAAAGATGAGATGGGATTTACTCACGGTGAGAGAAATGCTAAGGGGCCTTAGTGAGAGGTTCATACGCGGAGATCTATATCACAATATTGGATTCAATACTTTAGAGGTATGTCTACAAAACAGGCAGATGAGGATCTTGGCACATTGGTTGGGTATTTACGAGTATAAGGAAATAAAGGAAACCATGGTCACTAACGAGCAAAGCTGCATACGGCGTTTCAAAAGTCATGGTCTAGAACCACTTCAAACAACATATAATTTTCTTCTAATTACAATGATGCGTTACAGTGATGCGAAAAGCATTTAGGAGTTTCATCTATAAGATGTTAGCCTTTTACGAGTGTATGAAGAGGGGACTTAACAGTTTTTCTGTTGCCTGTAAGGCTTCCGTTCGGAAGTAGGGTTACTTCCACTTCTTCATCGAAATTGTATTCAATTTCCTTTATTTGTTTCAGCGGTTGTATTTGAATGATTTTTATGTACCATGTAAACTCTTTTGATTTAATATAATTGATTTGCCAAAAAAAATATATATATAAATGTAAAATTAATACAATGTTATTAAGATTTGGCGCCACTCGATGCTTCATAGTGATACCAAACGACATTGTTGTACATTTTCAGTTGTTCGTAAGGAAAGGAAATAGTTTTACTCAAGGTCTCTTTTGTCTTATATGCTCATTGAACATGTTTGATAAACTAGCATGCATAATCTAAATCTGCCATTAATCTTGTAAAATTTGAAAACAGCTTGTATATTATCGTAAAATCTGATTTTTAAATATATTCACTTTGTTTACCAATAAAAACATAAAATTTGCTGGAAACATGATAAACTATCAAGCGGAATCTAATTTTTTAGTAGTCTCTACTCAACAACTCTCATACTTTCATAAAGTCTGTTAAATATCTATAGAACTTACCAATAAAATCACAAAGTATTTCAAAACATGAAAGACTAGCAAACTTTTGTTTTTTTTATATTTCTTTTAGTAATTCCCTAAAGTCTGCACAACTACTTACAACCATTAATAATTTACGCAAAATTTGTTAAATTAACTCCATAGTGTTCCTGAAACATGCCATACTAAAAAAAAAATATTATATTATTTCATTGACTTTCTAAACTCCGTCTAATGTTTGCATAGTCTACAAAATTCTAAAAGATTAAGAAATTAAATATCAGTCTATCAAGAAAGTGTTAAACGCTAAATGTGCGATAATCCAATGCCAACAGCCTAAAACACCTAATTGACGTCTATGTGATTCAACGCGGTTTAGACATTTACAACATAAAACATTATAAATATAATATAATATCATAGATGAAAACTAGATAAAAACATCGAGTAAAAGAACAAAAATGTTAAATCATAAATATAGATTAGACAAAAAAATATTTGTTTAATTCATATTAAACAATATATGAACTTTTTAGCTATGTATATAAAGGTAAAATCTATAAATTTAAATCTATGTAGTTAAAAAATGAAATACTACACTATACAAACAATTTTTTTTTTCAAATTAAATCAAGACAAAACAGAAATGAATGCAGTGTTGTGAATTTTTTTTTTACAAATCTACAAAACGTAATTGTCTTTTTTTTGTTGGTCAAAACGTAATTGTCTATAAGTTGTAATTAATTTCAAAATAGAAACGAACACAAAATGACATATAGTATTCAACGATAATGATATTATACTTGTTAAATTTGTGAGAATTTTAAGAGGTTGATAATTTTCTATCTTTATAAGATTATTTCTTAAAAAGAATATGAAATTAAGGAAAATTTTCTATGAAAAAGACCATGATATTCTTTTTCTTCCTTTTTTTTTATTATGCGACCAAAGATAATAAAAAAATATAGTATTTAGATATTTATTAATTTTAGTTAATTACTTTACTTTGCCGATTTCTAATATTTGTGTTGATTAATTTTTGAGATTTTTTGGAATCTGCATCTAGATGCTGCGTTCAGATGCAAATTATAATTTGGAAAAACGAACAGTATTTAGATGCCTGCAGGCAGATACAACATTTAGCTGCAAAAACGAACAGGCCCTAATTTACCAAATGTCCTTTAATTAAATTTGTGAAGTCGAATTAATTAAAAAGAAAAATCAGAATTTCAGTAATGCGTTAAAAAGATCATGACCAATACCGACCTAAGTAGATCCATCATCCATCCAATCAAAATTGACTCTCGCGTTGTGACCAGCGAGTGATTAGCCTTAGCCGTGACTCTCCCCTAATCTCTCACGGCTCTGAGAATTCTGAGTTTCTTCTTCAAGGAGTCTCTCTCACAATTCGATTCCCGATCTGATCCGTTTCTGCTTAGATCAAGAGCAAACAATGGCGGAGATGGCGAACATGGATCCAGAAGGTATCGATGGAGTTCGTATGACTTGGAATGTTTGGCCTCGCACTAAGGTTGAAGCTAGCAAGTGCGTGATTCCACTCGCTGCTTCAATTTCTCCGATCCGTCGTCACCCTGAGATCCCTAGTCTCCCTTATGCTCCTCTTCAATGCCGGACTTGTAACGCTGTTCTCAACCCCTTCGCTCGCGTTGATTACTCCGTCAAGATCTGGATCTGTCCTTTCTGTTACCAGAGGAGTGCTTTTCCGCAGCATTACCAGACGATCTCTGAGATTAATATCCCTGGTGAGCTTTATCCTCAGTACACTACTGTTGAATATACGGTACCGCCTTCT
>OVBW01002844.1:0-11190 GCA_900406355.1 Erysimum pusillum
TTAATTAGTCAAGATTCAGAGTTAAACACCGTTCTTGAACTCAAAAACGAAAATAAAGTCAACCAACTTCCGTTGTGAAAACTATCTAAACCTAGAAACAAGAAAACCAAATTCCTTTGTAAATTCTTAGGATCTAAATTAGTAATTAACTCAAATTCAAAATGTTCACAAAACTCTAAAACCAAATTTTTTGTGAATTAGATTTTTCTTCAATCATCGCTATAATGGCTAGCTATCTTTATTTGGGGATGGTTATTCAATCATATTATTACTCGAACATGTATGTGCATTTGTTGTAGTAATTGTTTGTTGTAGTCAATTTAATTGTTTCGACGAGTTATCTCCACATAAATGACAAAACAATTTTATGAGTAAATGCACAGACTTGAAAAATCGCCTAATCTTTCCCACTTGTCTGAACCAGATTCAGTCAATAACAACGACCTTTTTCAAAATTGTGAAAAATGTATTAATATTACGAAATTAATAACGTTGTAGTTTTCCCTAAATGGTCAAACGTGTTTAGTGTAAAAGATCTTTACAATGATAACAAAGAAAGAAACTTTTTTCTCTTTGACGTTTTCTCCTTTCATAACGCGTTTGAGTTAATACACTGACTTGTTCTTAATACGTATATAGCTTTAACTATTTGATTTAATTTGTTGTCTTTGAAATTCTCTTTAACTACCCTTTCGATCTCTCATGGCTTCCTTTTCCTCTTCTTCTTGTCGGAGTTGGAGATACAACGTCTTCCCGAGCTTCCACGGACCAGACGTCCGTGTAACATTCCTAAGTCATTTACAAAAGCAGTTTGAACGTAATGGAATCATAACGTTCAAGGATAAAGAGATTGAGAGAAGCCAACCTATTGGTCCTGAACTCACGCAGGCGATAAGAGAATCAAGAATATCGATCGTGGTACTCTCGGAGAACTATGCTTCTTCAAGTTGGTGTTTGAACGAATTGGTGGAGATTTTGAAGTGTCAAGAATCTGCGGGACAAATAGTGATGACGGTTTTCTACAAAGTGGATCCATGTGATGTGAGGAAACAGATGAGAGATTTTGGGAAGGCTTTCAAGAAAACTTGCCAAGGGAAATCGGAGACTGAGATACATAGATGGATCCAAGCTTTGGACCATGTCGCCAACATAGCCGGAGAACACTCCCTGAATTGGTTTGTTTCTTTTTGTTCTTCTAGATTTATTAAAGCACTAATTGGTAATCTGCGGAATGGAATTTCTAACGCGATTTCGCATTTATTTTACTTATCAAAAACGTAGGATTGCGCTTTGATTATGTAAATTACAAGTAAAGTTTATTCAACAATTAAGTGGTCATTAGAAGCTTATTTATGGATGAGTTGTTCGGTGATTCATTACAATGACTTGAAAAAGGTTTAATGTTTTAGATTTGTTTTTTCTTGTTAGGGACAATGAAGCAAACATGATTGAGAAGATTGCAAGAGATGTTTCTAACAAACTAAATGCTACACCGTCTAGGGATTTTGATGGTATTGTAGGACTTGAAGCTCATTTGAGGAAAATTCAATATTTGTTACAATTAGAAACTGATGAAGCTATGACCTTGGGAATCTCTGGTCCTGCCGGGATTGGTAAAACTACCATTGCGAGAGCTTTATACAACCAAATTTCTCGTGATTTCCCGCTTAGATATTTCATGGAAAATGTTAAGGGAAATTATAGGAATATTGATTGTGATGAGCATGGTTCAAAGCTGCGGTTACAAGGACAGCTTCTTTCACAGATTTTGAACCAAAACGGAATGAACATATGTAACTTAGATGTTATGTATGAAAGGTTACACAACCAAATGGTTCTCATCATTCTTGACGATGTAGATAGTCTTGAGCAATTAGATGCTTTGGCTAAGGATGTATGTCGTTTTGGTCATGGAAGTAGAATTATTGTAACTACGAAAGATCAAGAACTTTTGCAACGATATGGCATCAACAATACATACCATGTGGGTTTTCCATCTAATGACGAAGCTCTTGAGATCTTTTGTAGATATGCTTTTAGGAGAAGCTCTCCACATTATGGTTTTGCAAAGCTTGCTTTAAGAGTAACAGAGCTTTGCAGTAATCTTCCATTAGGACTCCGCGTTGTGGGTTCATCTTTGCGCGGGAAAAGTGAGAATGAATGGGAAGTTATAATGCATAGGTTAGAAACTAGCCTTGATGGAGATATCGAGAGAGTGTTAAGAGTCGGATATGAGAGTTTACATGAGAAAGATCAAGCTCTGTTTCTTCACATCGCAATCTTCTTCAACTACAAAGACGAAGATTATGTGAAAGCCATGCTCGGTGACTGTAATTTGGATGTCGAACATGGGTTGAGAAACCTAGTCAATAGATCTCTCATAGACATACATACCAATGGAGGTATAGTGATGCACAAATTACTACAACAAATGGGTAGACAAGCCATTTATAGACAAGAACCTTGGAAACGTCACATCTTAATTGATGCTCATGAGATTTGCGATGTCCTTGAATATGATACAGTAAGTTCTTTTACACTTTCTTTTTTTCGTATTTGTTATATTCTTCCTTCTTGTATTGTGCTGATAGTTTCTTCTGTTTGAAATTTGGTATAGGGTACTAGTCTATACACTGAGGCTAACCGTGATTTTGTAGAAGCAATCCGTGAAGCAGTGAAGATGGGTCAGCCAGTGGTATAAATTCTATCTCAGTTCAGTTTTATCATCATCCGTACTAGAATCCGTTACATGCTCAAGCGCAATATTAGCTTATGAACATTAGCATATTCCTTCTGAGTGATTCATTCTTGTGTTATTCAGGAAACTGCATTCAAGAGGAAAAGAGGTTTTAGGAACAAGGTTAAGAAGAAAGGTAAATAAACTAAGAATCCATAGATGCAAAACAATGAGAATGATAGAGAAGCTAATTGTGAATTAATGTTTTCAGCTTTTCTGAAAGCTGGAGAAGCAGAGGAGCCTCAAGCTGTGAGATTTTAAGAAGTTATGTTGTTGTTTACAATTCCATAGGCGTTGTTGTGTATAGAAGTACCGCAAAATCGAATAATCACTATTTGTTATTTTGTTGTACCAAATTGTTTTTTATATGATTACGATTCCTTTTATGCCAAGCTTAGTGTTTTTCCTCCAAAGTTATAAAATATATTTTATTGTTGCAAATGTAATCAGCCATCTGATAAATGAAATTTTGTTACTGTGACCCCCAAAAAGATGAATTTGATTCTAATTAACGTAAAAGAGAATCGAGAATTTAAATCATGGTGCTCTCGGAGAACTATGCTACTTCAAGTTGGTGCTTAAATGTACTTGTGGAGATTTTGAAGTGTCAAGAATATGACGGAACAGAGAGTGGTCATGGTTTATTAGTTTTATATCTCGGTTTCATAAAGCTCTGTTACTCTGTTTCTTAAAACTCTGTTACACAGAATAACAGAGCTTTGTGGAAATAGCTTTCACATACTTTACTTTGTAATTGGGATTACACATAATTAACTTTAAGGCCCATAATAGGCGTCTTAAGCATGTAACGGATTGGTGAAATGGACACATCATCACTTATGGAGTCTATCGTCTTCTTCCCGAAACTAAAGCAGAGGAAAAGCCAACTCCAACAATTGGTACGGTCACCGTTTGTGGTTTCTTCTTCGAACACTTGGTCTAATCCAGATTCGGAGTTTCCTTTGATGCTCTCTTCGGCCAAGATCTTGGCACTACACTCAATAATGTCAAAGTTTTGGAATTTGCTGCTGAATTCGAACTCTATCTCTCTGTTCATTTCAAAGGGTTCCATAGATAGGAAGCTAGAGTGAAATATAAGTAGATGTTCCGTTCGATTTTTTGAGATAGAGCGTACGAAGATCTCCTTTTCAACCGGGTCTAAGTCGCCTTGACCTTTGCGACGACACACTAGTAAGGAGCTAGGATCTGAGGATTTCTGGCTACAATAAATTACTAGGCAAACCATAAATCCGGTGTAAGACCTGTTACGTTCGAGATGAATGGTCAATGAATTCCCTTTGCTTCGTTGATCAAATTCTGCTGGCATTTTGCTTCCTGGTAAGAGCGATACTCCGTGAGGTCGTTGAATAATTTCTTTTTGTGCGTGTTGGCACAATTTAAAGCAGTTGGTGAAATGGAGGCGCACTTTAGGAGGGTTCAAAGGACAAAATACGGTCTCCAATGATTCACAGTTTTCTGCGTATAGATATAGGAGCGAACAAGGGAGCTCTGGTAATGATGTGAGTCTTCTACAGCCATCTAGATAAAGTGAAAGTAGCAAGGGAATACCTCTGATGCAATCTGGAATCCTTTCAATATCAGAATAGCATAGGTCTAAGTCTGTAATACTAAGGGGAAGATGTGTTACTCCCTTGAGATTTCCACGGCCGCTTAAACTGAGGATCTTGAGACGAGAGCAAAACCTAATTGATGGAGGCACACCTTCAACTGTTGTCCCTGATATAGACATGTTTTCTATGTTCGTTGAAATTACTGGAATATTTCTCAATCTTAAGCATCCAGCCATAATGACCATTTCAAGAGATGCCAAGTTCATGTGAGCTGGAATGCGTCGTAGGTTTATGCAGTAGATCGCCTGCAACTTACGTAAATTATGAAGATACGAAAAGGAGGATGGAATCTCTACCAAACTCTCACAATAATTCATATCCAATTCCTCGAGATTTGTAGCATTTGTAAAATTTGGGAGTTCCTTTAATTTCTTGGACCCAGACAAATCCATCTTCTTGAGATTTTTAAGCGGCTGAATATGTAAGAGAAATAATATCACAAAACTTGAAGAAAATTACATACACATTTGATTTAAGTGAAACACCAACCTGGGTTCCTTTCCATAGCTTCTCGACCTTGCTATTTTGCATTGAGAGTTCGACAAGATATTTTGGATTAAATGTTGGAGGAAGACTCTTGCTTGGGTATTCAACCCAATATAGTAATTTTAGGCGACACGGAAACTCCATATGCTCAGGTATATGCATTCTATCATTACCAATTTTTTTTCTTTTGTAGACTTTGAGGAATTGAAGATTTGGCATTCTTTTAAAAGCTTTCTTGCTTATCGACACTTCTTCGATACCGGATATATCAAATGATATACCAAAAACATTCCTCGTACCCTAAACCAAATTCCAAATAGAAGAAATTATTAGCACGATAGGTAGGATTTTCTTATCTTTACCAAATTTCTAATTTAAAGTAAGAACTAATAAACGTAGTAGGTTATAAATACAAGAGAAAGAACTTACGTTGGATTGTTCAAGAACATCACAAATCTCTCGAGTATCCAATAAGATTTGTCGTTTCCAAGGCTTTTGTTTGTGAATGATATTCTTACTCATTTGTTGTAGTAATCTATGCATCACTATTCTTTCTCCATTTGTAGTTACCTCTATGAGAAATCTGTTTTTAAGGATTTTCAATCCGTATTTGACATCCAAATCACTGTCAAAGAACATGGTTTTCACAAGATCACCATCTCTGTTGTTGAAGAAGACTGCAATGTGGAGAAATAGTGTTTGCTCATTTTCCTCTAAACTTTCATAGCCAATACTCAGTACATCCTCAATATCTCGATCAAGAAAACTTTCCAGCCTGTTTATCACATCTTCCCACTCGTCTTCCTTCTTCCCGCGTAAAGATGAACCCACAACACAAAGACCCAACGGAAGCTTTCCGCAAAGCTCTGTTACTTTGTTTACACGCCTTTCAAAACCGTGATAAAGAGCATTTGCTCTAAAAGCATATCCACATAATATCTTGACAGCTTCTTCGTGAGATGGGAATCCCACATGGTACGTATTGTTGATACCATGTTGCAGCAAAAGCTCTTTGTTTTCTGTGGTAACTACAATCCTACTTCCAGAACCAAACCATGTAGTTTCATTTGCTAATGCCTTCAATTGCTTTATATGGTTCACATCATCAAGAATAATGAGCACTCTCTGCTTGCATAGCCTTTCTTCTATGACACCTGAATGACATATCCTAATATTATCTTGGTTCAAAACCTTTGAAAGAAATTGTTCTTGTAAACGCAACTCATGTAGACCACTAAGAAAACTTCCTCTAATATTCTCCACAAAACAACTAAGCTGAAATCTATTAGAAAGCCTACTTTGTAAAGCTTTGGCAATGGTTGTCTTACCAATCCCTGCAGGACCAACGATTGCAACCATCTTAACCCCATCATTATCTAAATCTAGGAATGACTCCATTTTTCTCAAGTGAGATTCAAGTCCCGCCATGCCTTCAAAATCCCTAGAGGGTGTAGCGTTCAGTTTTTCTGAAACATCTCTCGCAATCTTCTCTATCATATTCGCTTCATTATCCCTAACAAGAAAAGAGAAAAAATAACATTTTTCCATCAAATAGTTACAGAGATAATTTATGACACTTATTTCTAATATATATTCTTATTCAACATAAACATTTCCTTAATCATGTAGATTCCAATCACTGTCCAATTCGTCATAAAACACTATCATCGGTTTATTAATATAGAACTGTAAGTAATAAAAAGTCGGATTAATTAAACACCAACCATCTGAAGAAATCTTCTCCAGCAATGTTGCCCACTTCTTTCAATGCTTTGCTCCATTTCTGCCTTTTCTCGTCCGTTCTACATGCACAAGTTTCATTGAATGCGATCCCAAAATCTCCCGTCTGGTTCCGTACATCGGATGGCTCAACTCCGTAGAATATGGTCATCACTATCTGTTGAGTAGCCTTCTTGTCCTTTAATATCTCCACCAATTCATCTAAACACCAACCCGACGAAGAGTATTTCTTGGAAAGAAGCACGATCAAGATCCTCGATTCTCTTATAGCGTTATTGAGTGAAGGGGCGATCTCTTTGCTTCTCTCAATCCCTTGATCATCAAACATCGTGATTCCATTGAAGTTAAACTGTTTTCGCATGTGACTAAGAAGTGTTTTACGAACGTCAGGTCCGTGGAAGCTCACGAAGACATCGAATTTGTAGTTGCGAGTAGAAAAAGAGGAAGGAGAAGTCATGACCAAAGACATGCTCAGAGAAACAGAAAAAAGGGTAATTAATGAGAAGTGGAAGAAGATAATGTGTTTTTGGAAAGCTATATAAAAGCAAACAGAAAAAAAACAAAGAAATAGGGGTCGTAGCTTTTGTTTGTAAACGCGTTAGAAAGTTCAAAGTACTAATAATGCATGTTCTGAGCATCTTCTTAACAAAGAGACAAAAGGCATATTTGTAGTTATGTGCACTTGTAATCTTTCCTTCCAAATCTTCTTTTGTAATCTTTTAAGAAGAACAAAATTACACATTGCTAAAAAAGCTCCCATTAAAAAGCCATTGGTTTTATTAATCTAGCCGTCTAATACAAAACTACCTTATATCATTTGGTTGTGTAGAGACTTATAAAAATACAGTGACATGTACTAGTTCACTCTTTAATAATTTAACAATTTTTGTATCTTTTTGTGGTAATGTAACCACTTAAATTCAGGACATCCATGTGAATTTACGGTAACTTCTATGTAACCAATTTATCTTTAGTACAAATGGCTCAAGTAAGAAGATTTGTGACCATTATATTGCAAGCTTTCTACAACTATGCAATAACACTCTATGAATATGAAGCCTAATTGCATAAAAAAGAGTTATGCGTCTTCGTTGGACTTAAACATCAAAATAGGAAGATTTAGGCCCATTGGATTGGGAAAGTGGCCCATACGGTAGAGATCGAATCAAATGGTTTTCTCCAAAACTAATTTAACCGTATTAAAGAGGATGATACAACCTTACCATGGTAAGAGTTTGAATCTATTCTCTATATTGAAGAACTCTGAATTACAGTAAAAAATTACTCAATGTCTCTCACTAGAAGTAAATCTCAACTTCTTTTTCATGACCAAAATCTATTCAAAAATGTTAGAAGATTGATGATCCAATTAATGTGTTCTCTATTACCTATCCAATTATTGGTGATGAAGTTGATCCAGACTAATTCAACTTCTCACATAGTGTTTATACTGTTAACAAAATAAAATAAAATAATTAAAGTTGGAAATAGCCATAAAGTCTAAAGTCCATAAGTCTTGAAATGAAAACAAAGAAAGCTTCTCTCTTTGACAATTTTCGTCTCATTATGCGTTTTCATTAACACACTCGAGAGTCGAGCCCACCTTGTGTGGTTAACATATGTTCATTATAGCTAATACAGATGGTTTCAACTATCTGATTTTCTTGTATTTCGATATCTCATGGCGTCTTCTTCTTGCAGCTAGCTAGAGATACAACGTTTCCCGAGCTTCCACGATCTAGACGTCTTATCAGTGTAAATACGTCGACGTTTGCTTAACATTATGTGCCATCTACATCAGCAGTTTGAACACAATGGGATCATAGCCTTCAAATATCAAGGGATCAAGAGAAGCCAAATCCACTGGTACTGAACGCACTTGGGCAATAAGATAATCGAGAATCTCAATCGTGGTGCTCTTAGAGAACTAAGCAACTTCAAGTTGGTCCTTTAATATGGACTTGTGGAGATTGGTCAATGAATCTGAGGAACAGATAGTGATGATGGTTTTATATCTTGGTTTCTTAAAGTTGTATGTTCAAAAATTGTCAAAACATTTTTAAGAAATTAATAGTAATACCAACTTTTTTATATTTATTGATAAAAATATTATCACAAACATACTTCACTCAAATATAAACAAATATATTTTGTTTGTCATTTATCTTGTAATAAAAAGAACGGGATTGCTAATATATAAAATAAAGAAGTTATTTTTTGCTCAAGGATTTTACATATTCCGTTATATAGTAAGCTTGTTTTGGTATCTTGTTCGTGAGTAGTTGGTGTACAAGTACGAAGTCGGATAAAAATTCCTAAATGCCTTCATCACTCGCACTCACTTTCAAATTAATCTAAATCTATATTTAAATTTTGTTGAATTTAATTGGTATATATAAATCAGAAAATATATACATCATTAATTAATTATATTTTAAAATTTGAAAAGCATTGATTATTTGTGTCCCGTAAATTAAAAATAAAATATTTGAGAACTTACCAAAATCTTAAGAGGGCTTCAGATAAGATGTACATGTAGTCTACATGATGTTAATATGTAAACAATAAAAGGTAGAAAATCTCTTATCCATAGACAGATTCTGAAATCTAATCCAAACTTTGAAAAAACTCCAACAGGAGCAAGTAGGGTTTAAGCACCTTTTCATCTGTATATAACAAAGCAAATGTAGATCGACTTAACACCTTCACCTTCATAAATCTGATACACATGGAAGCACTGACGAGTCCTATCTCTCAGGTATTCTCTTCCTACCTAATAACTTCTCCTTCTTATAATCGTATAGTTAATTCTTATACCGATTCCGTGTCTGTAGTTGTTGGATCGATGCATCGGTGGTTTGAAGATGAAGATTCACTTTCTATCTCGTTTAGCTTAGTTCTTGAGTGTTATGCCTTACAGAGTTGTAACAAAAAGGGATTGGAAGAGTTTGGTTCTATGAGAAGCTTGAGACTTTCTCCTTCTCTTCGTGCTTATAACTCTCTTCTTGGTTAAAGTGGCTTTGTGTTTGTATAGTGTTTCGAAACCGGGTTCTCTCCGATGGGTTAACTTGTGTTTGTATAAGTGGATTGACTTTCTCTTCTTACGGTTGCGTAGTACTGGATGATGCATGTAGCTAGGTTGGGAGATGCTGTGTTGATCGATAAGGTTCTTGGTTTAATGGTGGAGAAAAAGTTAGGTTTATTACTTTGGGTGATTCAGCCGTGAATGATCAAATCATCGAAACACTTTGTGATATATATGGAGAAAACGTTTGCCTCTGAGATGATATAAACGGCCTAAAGAGGCACTGACATACGAGCCCTATCTCTCAGGTATTCTCTTCCTACTTAACAACGATCTCCTTCTTATAATCTTATAGTTAATACAAAAAGTTTGTATATATTGTTATGGTTTAGTTATATGGATGATTTGTGTTATGAAGATGGAAATTATAGGAAATAAAGAATTTTGTCATATACTCCCAAATGTGTGAGAGGAAGAACCCTAATTTTTTTTTATATATATGTGACTTTGTATTTGTGATTAGCTAGAAATGAAATTTCATGCCTTCGTAAATTTCATTTCATTAGTTACTGTAAGAGTGATACATATATATAAGGAAGCAAATATAGATAGACCTAACACCTTCGTAAATCTGATGATACACATGGGGAACGACACGAACGCTGAGCAAACATTAGCGAGAGAAGCATTAAGCAGCGGCCGAAAGAGGCACTGACGAGCCCTATCTCTCAGGTATTCTCTTCCTACCTAACAACTTCTCCTTATAATCGAGCATGGTTAAATTCAAAAAGTTTGAAAATTCTTGTGGTTTATTTATATGAATGACTTTGGTTAAAACGTTGCATTACAAAGATGAAATTATAGGAAATAAAGATTTTTGTCATCTACTCGTATATGTGTGAGAGGAACCCTAAATGTTTTTGATATATATGTGTCTTTTAGGAAATCTGTGANGTTTATTTATATGAATGACTTTGGTTAAAACGTTGCATTAGAAAGATGAAAATTATAGGAAATAAAGAATTTTTTCATCTACGAGGAACTCTAAATGTTTTTGATATATATATATATATGTGTCTTTTAGGAAATCTGTGATTAGCTAGAAATGAGAATTCATGCCTTCGTAAATTTCATTTCGTTAATTAGTGTAAAAAGTGATTCGTATAGAACACTTTTTTTCCTTTCAATCCAATCACAAACTGAGTAATGTGAAATATTGATCAAAGAAACAACACAATGGATGATTGTCTTTTCCAGATAATTTATGTATAGACATGCTTTGTTTAACGACACGAACGTCTTGTTTGTTTAAGTAGACGGATTTTGCTAGGTATGGTACGCAATCATCTATGTTTATAATAGATAAATCAGGACCTTCTCATTATTGTTAGAATGTCAAAGTTAATATACCCACCNTGGCTTACTTCTAAGTGGCTGCACAAACTTCATTATCGCACTCCCCATCATAGGTTGCCATTCAATTCTAACTACCTTAAACTTAAACACCCCACAACTAGACTCCCACAGCAAACCAGCAATCTACAATCTTATATAAACCGTCATAGACATAA
>OVBW01002848.1:0-10201 GCA_900406355.1 Erysimum pusillum
CAAGATATCCAAGCCTCCAACCCGTCATTGCAAAAGCCTTTTACATGTCATATGATCAGCAAAGAATTTAATAGGTTGACATTATAAGCAACTCCATGATAAAAACTTTACCTTTGAGAATCCGTTTATTGTCAAAGTCCTTTCATACATGTTTGGCAAAGATGCAAAGCTTGTGTGTGTTGCTGGTGCATAAATAATGTGTTCATATATTTCATCCGAAAGCACCTAGAAAAGAAATGAAAGAGACAAAGAGTTTTTTTTTAGCTTAAACAGTTTAGCAAAAAACGAACAAAATGTCGCATTGCATTTTACGCTATATACCAGAAGCCTTGGATGCTTAGCAACGATCCGTGCAATCTCTTCAAGCAGACTCTTGGGGTAAACAGATCCAGTAGGGTTAGAAGGAGAGCAAAGAATCATAAGTCTAGATTTTTCGGTTAATTTAGACTCGAGATCCTTTGGATTCAATAAGAAATTATCAGAAATCTTGGTAGGAATAATCACGGGTGTTGCATCTGCCAATCTCGCCTGTTCTGTGTAACTAACCCAATACGGTGCAGGAATTATAACCTACAATATACAATACACTGTAAGAAACGAAATCATAATCATATCGAAAGAAAACAAAAAGCTCGAAAGAAGAGTTGCTTTAGTTACTTCATCTCCAGGAGAACAAACTGCAAGCACTGCTTGTAAGATACATTGTTTAGCTCCATTGCTAACCAAGATCTGATCCGGCTTATAAGACAATCCATTTTCCTCTGAAAAACGGAATACAAACATTTAGACTCCATTTCGACTTAACTGAATTACAAAGCAAAAGCGTATCTTTTTACCTTTTAACTTGCGACATATTGCTTCTCTGAGTTCCGTTATACCTGCATTTAACGTATACCTAGTGAAACCTTGTCGAATTGCGTTGATCCCAGCCTATACAAAACAACTGATTCAGAACAAACCAAAGAGAGAGAGAGAGACGGAACATAAAACATGAACAACCACTTGGAGAAATGTATTGACCTCAGCTACGGTTTTGGGAGTATCGAAATCGGGTTCCCCTGCTGCTAGTCTGATAACCGGAACACCGGATTGCACAAGAGTGGCTGCAAGATCGGTTATAACCATAGTCTTGGAAGGTTTCAAGGATTGAACTCGCGGGCTAAGTGACATATCTACTGATGATGATGATGATGACAGAGTCTCTGCATCATTTGGTTTGGCCATGGCACAGATTCTAGATGGCATCTTCCCTGACTTACAATACCTAAAACGTCACAAGAGACAACACCTAAATCAACTACATTGAGCAATAGTACTCAATCTCAATTCTAAACTTTGAGCAAATGATTCAGATTTCTGTGAAAGAGAGAGACCAGCTAAATCAAAAGAGTGATCAAAAGTCACAAAATTGAAAATTAGAGTAGAGACGAAACTCACGAGAAGGAGAGACGAAGTGGTTGGAACCGAAATGAACCGATTGGTTTCTTTGAATCTGGGTATGATTTAACTTTACCAGCGGCGGTGGCGGCTGAAATGACGGCGACGGAGCTCTGAGAAGCCATTGGAGAAATGGGTTGGTGAGAGGAGAGGTAAAGGTTCAACCTTTGAGGAAGAATTTGTAAACGAAAGAGGCGGCGATAAGGTGGGAGGAGTTGGTGGGGGCAATACTGTATTACGAAAATGGAATTAAAAATATTTTTATACAAAAAGAAGAAATTAGCCACCAACCCTTTATAAAGCTGCAAACCAGAGTTCGAATGCTAGTCGCCGGCGGCTGATGATGTCACCGGCAAGATCAAAGCTTTTTAGTTTATTTTATTTTATTCAGTCACACACTTGTAAAATAGGGGGAGATGATGAAATTGAAAGAAATTAAACCCTTATTTTAATCCTAACCCTTATTTTAATCCTATAAAATAATTTAAAAATATAAGTAGATAAGTTATGTTAAATATGTAATCATATTATGTTAAATATGTAAACATAACTTTTAACTTACCATTATATGTTTATTTTTCATTTTTATAAAATAATAATTGAAAAACAAATTGTCAAATTCCACCATAAACGCCTACCGAGTACCAATGGTTCAATTAATGTAACCAATCGGATCATAAATTTGTTTCTGATTTTGCCGGTTTTTTTTGACAATAACAAAAAAGCATTTCCGGTTTAGTTCGATCTAAAATTTTCGGTTAGCATTTTTGTTATGAATCTTTAATTGAAGGATTCATTTTGAACCGCTCTATGACCTCTGTCTCAACAGAAGTATGATCTCAAATCCCACTTAGAGGTGTTAAAGGCTAATTCAAATTTGAAAAGGTAGAGCTAAGAGCAATCAAAGAGTGAGAAACCAAGCTTACACACATGGTACACTAAAGTCTAGTGGTCAAGCAAAGTGTTAAGAACAAAACTATACTCCTATATACAGATAATAAAACAATTGTAGAAGACACCAAAAAAAATTAGCTTACTCATCTAATTGATACTCATTTGATTTTTGGTTTTTGTTAGAGAAACGTGTGGTATATTTTGACAAAGAAACAAAAACAATTCGATATTGTAGAATCACACACGTAATGAAGCATACCTAGGATTAACACATCAAGATATTCTAAAACATTTCATCACTGAGAAATCTCAAACAACAGGGCATAAGATCAAAACAAGAAAACAATCAAGATAACTTAAACATGCAAAAGAGAATGACCACACAATATATTTCCACAGAGACAAGAACCGAAGAAGTGAATTAGCAATAAGGAATCACAGTGAGAAATCCACTCTAAATCCATCTATTAAAATATTTACAAGTTTAATTGCTGCACACAACTTCATCTGTGCCCATAACACAAATAGGTTGCATCACGACAAACCTAATAGATCTCAGACATAAGCTTCTCTAAGAATCAGATATGAAACAACACAGAAAAAAAAAAACTCATTGTATCAATCATTCTAAACAAGTCAGAGAGACATTGCTCAATGAAGGGCATAAAACCGTAACAAGAAGACAGAGAAGGACAAAACAATATATTCAAGAGTGAAGATAACCAAAAGAGTAACTAACAACGAGAAAATGCAAAGGGTATAAAACCATAACAAGAAGACAGAGAACGACAAAACAATATATTCAAGAGAGAACAGAATTAAAAAAGTAACTTTTTTTTTTTTTTTTTTTTTTTTAAAAAAAATTAAAAAANAACTAACAGCGAGAAGATACAAAGGGTAAACCAAATGAGTAATTGGAATAGGGAATCACAGTGAAATATGCACTCTAAATCCATCTAATAAAATAATCATCTAATTGATATTGCATTCTATCTTTAAAACTAAAAGATAACAAAAACCAAATGATCTTCGATAACCAAACTCAAACACTGAGAGCTTTAAGGTTTTTACGAGTGACTGAATGAAACTAAAAAGTTATGTTTCAGTTATGAAATATTGTGCAATAGTGTTTGAGTTTACGAGTGACTGGATGAAGCTAAAATGTCAGGCTTATATATATCTAAGCCCAAGAAAATACAAAATTCCATAGAAAAACTTCAAAAGCTACAAGAATACTATTTTTCTTTTTCAGATATCAGCTCTAGTCAATCAAAATTGGTATACTAACACTTACCATTAAGGACATGCAAAAGAGTAAAGTGTGATATATTTTGACAAAGAAACAAAAACAAATCGATAATATATTATACATAATGAAGCATACCTAGGATAAACACATGAAGTATTCTAAAACATTTTCATCACTGAAAAATCTCAAACAAAAGGGCATAAGATCAAAACAAGAAGATAACCAACAGAGCATAAACATGCAAAAGAGAAGGAGTACACAATATATTTCTAGAGAGATAAGAACGAGGAAGTGACTTAACAATAAGGAATCACAGTAAGAGTAATCAATTCTAAATCCATCTAATAAAATATTTATAAGTTATATATTGCTGCACACAACTTCTTCGGTGTTCATAACAGAGAAGACAGAGAAGAACAACAACAGTTTATGATTGTCACTTTTATAGGAAACAAGGAAACAAAAAGACAGAGAAGAACCACACAATATATTTCCATACAATAAGTTAAAAACGCGTTAAACTTAAAAATTTGCTCTAGCTAATATGAGCACAAACATTATAAAGAGTCATAAGACTCAGAAAATGAGTGAAGAGAAACTTTACATGATAACAACATCTAAGATTTCATCCAACTGTGTCTAAATCTAAATAACCAAAGTCAGACCATAACAAGAATAGCAACACGAAATAATAAAACTATAAAAGTAACATGAAACATACAAAGCTAAGAGAACTCCTGTGTACTACAAAACATATTCAGAATCAAGAAATTATCACTTTTATAGGAAACAATGAAACAGGCAGAGAAGAACCACACAATATATTTCCAGAGAGGCAATCTCAAACAAACAAATGCATAAGACCATAACAAGAAGACAGAGAAGGAGCACACAATATATTTCCAGAGAGAAAATAAACAAAAAATACCTAACAGCAAACAACGAGAAGATGCAAAAGGTAAGCCAAATGAGTAATTGGAATATGGAATCACAGTGAAAATAATGCACTCACACTACATCTAATCGAGTGGTTTTCCAATCAAACTTAAATATCACAAATATATAAAATATTAAAATTGGCAATTTCTATGAATAATGTTCCTCAGAGAACCATAACTATGCATCATAATAACTTCATACTCAACCATTTGAATTAGATTAGAAATTACCATTTATCATGTGATTTACTATCTTTATCTAGATTCAATAGTAATATCTTATAGGAATTCATCTTGCTTCAAGAAGAAAGTATGTTAATAAGGATGATATATACCTACGTTCTTTTAGAGCTAGAGAGAAAATTAGCAAACGTAATATACATAATTTTTAAAGACTCATTCAAACTCTTAAAATGGAAATATGAAGAGAAGATAAGACCAACGTCTCATGAAAAGGTGTGAAAGAATAACCTGAAATTCTTATGATGATCTTTGAAAAGAGAGAATAATTGCCTGCAAAGAAATATATATGATGTTAGAATATGTAAGTTGTTTACTTACTGTACACAATAATAAATTTGTTTAACGATAGAAAAACAAAATTAAGCTTAAAGGCAATAATATAACGAAACTGAATAAAGTAATAAAATATAATGTGTATAAGAAATAGAAATTCACATACCTGAAATTCACATCTATAGATTATCAGAAAAACCAACATACCTTGAATTTGTATGTAAGCTTGATCATGCATGCTCCATGAATGTCATACCTTGCATATTGGTCTTGAAGATATGGTCTGTCTAGTTTTTATTAAACCTCAAGAGCAGGGACATTGAAAGAAGTAATTTTGATTACCTCGACCGCAATGAGCCATTTGTTTTAAGCTCGGTGACTAGGAACCGAGTCATTTAGAGATTTCGGACATTCTTGTTTTCCTTCTACCATTAGGGACAGGGACATTCAGAGAGGTAATTTTGATTACCTCGACCAATACGAGGCATTTGTTTTCAGCTTGGTGACTAGGAACCCGAGTCATTTAGAGATTTCGGACATTCTTGTTTTCCTTATACTATTAGGGACAGGGACATTCAGAGAGGTAATTTTGATTACCTCGACCAATACGAGGCATTTGTTTTCAGCTCGGTGACTAGGAACCCGAGTCATTTAGAGATTTCGGACATTCTTGTTTTCCTTATACCATTAGGGACAGGACATTCAGAGAGGTAATTCGACCAATACGAGGCATTTGTTTTCAGCTCGGTGACTAGGAACCCGAGTCATTTAGAGATTTCGGACATTCTGGTTTTCCTTATACCATTAGGGACAGGGACATTCAGAGAGGTAATTTTGATTACCTCGACCAATACGAGGCATTTGTTTTCAGCTCGGTGACTAGGAACCCGAGTCATTTAGAGATTTCGGACATTCTGATTTTCCTTATACCATTGGGGACAGGGACATTCAGAGAGGTAATTTTGATTACCTCGACCAATACGAGGCATTTGTTTTCAGCTCGGTGACTAGGAACCCGAGTCATTTAGAGATTTCGGACATTCTGATTTTCCTTATACCATTGGGGGCAGGGACATTCAGAGAGATAATTTTGATTACCTCGACCAATACGAGGCATTTGTTTTCAGCTCGGTGACTAGGAACCCGAGTCATTTAGAGATTTCGGACATTCTGGTTTTCCTTATACCATTAGGGACAGGGACATTCAGAGAGGTAATTTTGATTACCTCAAAGCAATTTCAGAGGGATACTTATGCCTCTATATGAGTGATCATGAGACTTGATAATAATTAGCAATATAAAAGAAAAACAATAAATGAAATTATGGGGAAAAACGAAACATTTAAAAAAAAAAAAACAGAAAAAGAAAAAAAAATTATATATAAAAAAGACAATAAAACACATTCTTTTGTATGAAAATCTGTAAAGAATATTAGGGATGGTTTCATTTTCCTTCTACTATAAGGAGGGTTTGGAGAGGTAAAATTCTAAATAACATCATCAGGAATTCAATTTTATAAACCTATGTATAGAATTGTTATTTTTTCCAATATATGTATTTGATTACTCATAATAGATAGGCATATAAAGTATGTGCGTATTTTTATTCATATAAGCTTATAAAAACAATTTTACAAGAAAGTTACCTGAATCATGCATGAATGTTTTGGACTCGGATGCCTAACACAAGCAGCAGCCATTTCAATCATTCTGAAATGCTTTTCTAGATTCCCTCAATGGCTTTGTGAAGCAATGGGCGAGTCTGCGAGTTTAAGAATGGTGTCTTAAAGTAACTAGAGCCAACTATATTACTGCAATTGAAGAATGTTTAGATGTCAAGACAGGTTAGTATTTACCTATTCGGCCAAACTCTCTTCTCCCAGAGGCTGGTAGCTTGAATTTCAGCCATCTAAATTCTTCAACATTCTGAACCTGGATGGTGGCTTTGCCTGGTGGGTTGTCCAGGAACCACATCCTCATTGCCGCATAATTGATTCTGTCAGTGATGATGTGGAAGACATGCTTTGGGGGATGCTACCAATAACCAATAGGACTGTAAGTTTAACAGAAAGAAACACAGTTAAATGTTCAATCAAATGAACAAAATTACTTCTTACCTTTGCATTGGTTATGGTCGTGTTAACAACAACTGATGTAGCCAAAACATTATCAGAGAAAAGGGCATAGTGATACAGGTTGCATCTTCCGGTTTCTCCTGATTTGGGAATTGTTGTTCAGATGAATTTAAAGCATAATAGTCTGTAGTGAGGCGCAGAGGGAGGCAGTGAAGTCCTTTTGGAATAGTTTGAGCAGTCAATTGCGTCAAGAACATGGTTTGCTTCTTATGGACCCTTAGCTGCTCCTCTGCCAAGTGGAGCATTGCACGTAGCTTCTTTACCATTGTGGAACAGACATCTTGGATCTGCCAATGTTTGCTCCATTGCTTTTAGTTTTTCAATAGCACTGGGTTTTTAAAAAAATGCCAGAGAAATCAGTCACGGTAAGAAACTTGTTTTCAACAGGTCATAACTGCATTTGCAAGGGGCACTTACGTCTTTGGCAGATCCGAATCCTTGGAGGAATCTGAAATTGCCCGTTGAACTTCTTTAATACGGAGTCGAAGCTCTCTCACAAAATGGGCGTTAGCCTTTGCAGATGGAAGTGAAAGATAAACCTTTGCCCTAATCAGCTGATCTTTAAGGTGCCTCACCTGAGCATCAGGCATCGACCTACAAAATAGAACACACATAAATAAAATCGCTTTGGTTCAGTTTATATTTGAACTTTGAAGTGCATAACAATGATACATAGTCAATGCTAAGGAAGATGACAATGATTTACTGTTGAAGCTTCTGCTATTGTTCTGCTGCAGAAACAAAAGTGGTACAGCACAATCAAGCGATGGTTTAAGATCATACATACTAAGATGAACTGAATCAAACAAACACAATTCCAAGGACTGTGAGGAAAAGAAGAAAAAAAAGACATCATGAAGAAGATAATATGAATCCAAGATTATGTGTACGGACACACCTCATGGTTAAATATAGAGATTTGATACACCACCTTGAAGACAGAACTTCTAAGAGAATGTTCGTTTCCAATTGAAACTGAGACAGCATCAACCTCTAGATAAAATTAAAAATCCATTGAAGTAAAACTCTTTTCTGACAAGAAATGAAACGAATTTAACACAAATACAAGATCACTAAGTAGAACACAAGCCTAAACCTAGATCAAACGATCATTCTAAAATAAATTCAAAAACTTTCCCTTTCCCTAAGGGAACATTAACGCAGATCAAATCCCTAAACAAACAGAGGAATCAAAAATCTCCGAGACAGAATTACGAGGAGCAAGAGGGAAATAATAAAACAATCGTTGACTTAAAATAAGGAAATATGCGAAGATCTGACCTGAGAAACAGACATTGTTGTCGCGATCGAGAGAGGAAGGATGATCAGTCTCGAAATCTGATTAAATCAATCAATAATGAGAGGAAATAATCGATTGAGGAAGATGATGAACTAGGGTTACAGTAAGCTACACGATCCTTTGAAACTCCTCAAAGGCTTCAAAGAAAGTTTTACACGCTCCTATACGACGCAGTTTTATTTTGTTTGAGCCTTTGAGGTCACGTGCCTTTATTGTTTAACGGTATAATTTTCAATTTTTTTAGAAATTTCTCTATAATTTTTTTCGTAAATTTCTCTTAATTCTTTTTTCTTTTTAATTTAATTAGGAATCTCTATCGTTATGTACTAATAAATTCTCAAAATCAAATAAACTAAAAAATAAACAATGCATAACAAATTACCAACTCACACTTCTACAGTTCTACATGAAGAAAGTATATATATTAGAACTCAAGTATTGAAAACCATAAAATCTATTTATAAAATTGTTCTTGTTATCTTTGATATTTCATTTTCAAAATGAAAGGGTTTAAACATAATCTTCTTCTTTTTTGATAAAAATTTAAACGTAATCTTAGTTGATTAAAAAACACACATAACCTTAATTATTATTGTTGATTCAAAAGCCTAGCAAGCTAAGGTTAAAAACCAAAGTGAAGGATTCAAGGAGCCAAACGACTAAGGTTGAGCAAAACTAAGGTGATGGTTCAAGGAGAAGCCAAATAGACTACGTTAGAGAAAACCGAGGTGATGGTCAATTGTGAAAGAGAGAAAGAAAGCAGCTGAATCAAAGTGATGAAGAGACAAGTTATTACCTTTTGAGTGATATGAAGAAAATCACTAAGAGGGAGATAAGAGACAAAGACTTCACACCGATTCACCTGAAAAAGAAGAGAGAAGAGACTGATGAGTTCGATTAAGGAAAATCGAAACAGAAGGCGATGCAGAACGTCACACACAAAGAAATCGAGAAGAAGAAGCTAAATGACTCAGTGTAAGTATCTTGGAAGCAATAGATTTTTGGAGGAGAGAGCTAGTTAAATGACTCAGTGTAAGTATCTGATCACTTGATGAATTTACGCCAAACTACAACCATTGCGAAATTACCCATACACATACGTTGAAAAACACTATTTCTTAGGACACGTATGAAACAATGCTCAAATGTCTAGAAGACTATTTCTTAGGACACGTATGAAACAATGCTCAAATGTCTAGGACACGTATAACCCACACATGATATGGATGAATGTATTTATTAACAATACAAGTAATGGCCACTTAATAGTTTCATTCTTTCTTTTTATACTCTTGTAGTAGACTAGTAATCATAAACATCATATGGCTAAGCATCCTTTGGCTAACAAGTTTTGTGTTTGTGCAGACACATAACCAATATGTTTTCAAATTTTGTCAGTATATAGTGACTATTGTAACATTTTGAATTTTGTCAGTATTTCAGTATGTAAACAGTAAATCAAGTACATTAATGGAGATAGACGTTAAAAACAGCAACGTCCACTGAAAATTTTAAAAATAAAAAGAAACCGTTTGACAGAAACATAAAGGGAATAAATAGAAAAAAAGAAAAAAAGCTTTTTCACTTGCAAGCGATATTTTGAGTTTTTAGAATTTGAAACCTTTTGATCAAAAGAGTGAGAACAAAAGCGAATCATGGAGGAGAGAAACATGCCTTTGAACAATCCGCATCATTCCACCGCCGATCTTCTTTCTTGGTCTGAGATCCGTCT
>OVBW01002855.1:0-11170 GCA_900406355.1 Erysimum pusillum
TATATATATATATATATATATATATATATATATATATATATATATATATTAAAAATTGGATAAAATTTGACGATTTTAGTCGATTTTGTTTTACTGAATTTGAATTCAAGAGATGGGATATGTATCAAAATACACAGGGAAATGAATGTAAGGAGGAAGAATGAAATTTTATTGCAAGATACTGTAGTAAGTTCAATATTGACTTGACGACGAACGACGACAAAGTAAAGAAAATACATACGAGGTTACTTGGCGACATATAAGATAGTACTAAATAAAATACGGCTTACAAATCATCATTATTCAATCACACACGTATAAAGTCATTAATTAAGATTATATTACCCTCTTTTTATTTTTCTCGGTATAAAGTCATTAATTACTCGACCTTAAGAACCTCAACTTAATTCGATGATTCCATTGTTGCATGCTATACTGATTTTAGTAATTATTTGTTTCTTCTTGACAAGTCAACGACAGGTGTTGGGATTAGGATGCCAAAAGATTTTTGTGCACTTTGGTGATACAATTAGGCATTAGCTGATCCGATCAGCAATATTTGTGATTCGATCTATTCTATAAGTATTTGTTTTTAACTAGGCCATTGTTCCCTTTTCACAAACATGTTAAAATTCGGATATATAGTACATTATGTATGGTATGAATATTATCGTGAGAAAATTCTTTTTTTGTTTACCCATTTTCTTATTGTCACGATTAAAATTCATTTATTTGCAAAATATTAGCAAAACATATGATTTTTCTAAGTAAAATATATGACTTTTCTAGTTAAAAGATATGAGAGATTATTAAATAAAATAAGATGGGGTATATATACTGTATTCAATCTTATATTTTAAATTATACGATTTTTAATGAGTGTTAAAATGATTTTAGAAAATTTTTTATAAATGTTGTTATGATTTATTGTAAAAAATATTTAATCTCACTTAAAACCAAATTATTTTTGCTGTAAAATTTATCAGATGCTCCGGCCAAACCGAAACGCGGTAAAAGTCTCCGACTCCCTTGCTTTCGGTATCCAGACCCCACAAGCGGATTATGCGAATATTGTATTTCGTATTATGCGATGGTTTGATCGACGGCATCTTCCGCTTCGGTGCAACGCTAACGCTCATATTTGGAATCTGAAGGAGAAAGAGAAAATTAGGATTAAGAAAAACAAATAAGAAGTTCTTATATAAAATAACTAAAAGATGATTTAGTAATCACCTTCACTGCTTTGTTCTTCATCTCCAAATTCATTTTCTTCATCATTGTTTGCTGAATGCTTTATGTGATACTTTTATGAAATTTTTTTTGCAGATTGCAACCTCTTGTATGTCGTATATATTTGTAAAATTAACCGCAGATATTTTTTAAAATATGTATAGGTTAATAGTTTAAAATAAAAATCTATTTGTAAAATTATATATGCAGTACTTATTCATCAACCGCGTAGGTTTGAGTCCTCTTTAGCATGGCTTAGTGAGATGGTTGTTACTCGAAGTAGAACACACTACACAACATTTAAGTATGTCAATAAAGTTGATCCAACTTCAACCGTTTAACGTGTGTCGTTTGTGAAGAACTGAAGATGATTAATAGATGACGATGAAATGAGCCACTTTTTCGAAGCTGTTAGAGAGTAATTATCATGTTCATGGTTATTTTCTCTAAAATTGAAAATAAAATTTTTTTCCTAAAAAACTTAGAGACGGCTCTAAGAAACGATGATATGTCGTGTTGAGAACAATTTTAAAGAAGTCTTGATTTTAATTTAGATGATTAATAAAATTAACATAATATCATGGAATTAGCTTAATCACTTTCATAAGTCGTTTTCTTTTTTTTTGGTTTAATGTGAATCTCACTTTCATAAGTCTTCTCTGTTGTTACAATGATTATAAAATTAAATATATCTTCACGCATCATGTTTGAGTATATAAAGAGTTTGATAGTTTACTAAAACCGATGGATCTTTCTTTGGACACAGATACTCCTAAAAGAGTTTTAATCACCTTTAAACCGAAATGTCACATGAGCGTGGGAAAACTCAACAAACCGAAAATGAAGGATTGATGCAAAGATGTTTCATGGGGCGAATTTGAGCTCCTTGGCCTCTGTTTACTATCAACATATTTTGCTCGGTCTTCTTGTCTAAAAGTTACAACTTTGTACTTGGATCCCTTATTTAGATTTCCTCTGTAAACAACTTTTTTTTTTGTTCGGCAGTAAATTTGACATTTCAACGACTAGAAATTTTTTTCAAGACTACGAATCTGTTATCTACCAAAATAGTATATTGAAAAACACACCCAATGAAATGCATCGGTTTTAAAGCGTGCTATCAAGTTAGTCTCTATATATTATCGTTGTGAACTGAATGAAAGCACTAAAGCAGGTATGATTTGGACACAGGTTATATGTCTAGTCTAAACAAAAGTGCTAAGTTTGGCACTTAGATGTAGCAAAAACACAAACAAGGATCTCTATCAGAAGCATCTTTATTCTCAATCATCATAAAGACTTACGCAGGAACAGAAGCATATCTCACTTTGGATCAGCATCTCCTTTTCATGCGTAACATACAGATATTTCTTTCCAAGTGTGCAATGCAAAAATCTTAAGGCGATATTTCTCTTATTTTATTACACATTGACAAGAATCAGAGTTGCACAAGTTTGATACATACATATTATACCTCCTTTGGTCATATTCTTTTTGTTGTTGCGACTCCACAGAATCTTAAACCATCTGCGTGAACAAGAAGACGGGTTTGCACAAAGATTCTGAAAAGTGTGTGGATATAACTCATCAATAAAGAAAGATTGATTACCTAGTGAGGAAAGATTGTGACCTTGTGGCGATCTCATTTTCTGAGAGCATCTGATGTGAGAAGTCCCATCTGTTCAGTAAGATGGTTCATTTGTTGATTCTTGCTCCACATATTACTTAGGCCTGATTCTAATTCTAGGTGCTCCATTATCAGTTCATTTTCCACTGACCCTGAGATTAGCTCATCTGTGTCACCAATCACTGGGCTCTCACCAATGAACTGTTCCCAAAAAGAATCCTTGAACTCCAGGAAGAAACTCATTCATGGCATCAGCTTCTAGTCCAATCGAGCCATCCAAAGCAGCCATTATTGGATCCAAACACTCTCCATTATCTGTCTATTATTGAAACGGTCAACGTACGGTTGTTCGGTGGAGGCAAAACAGTCGTGGTAAGCGTTATTTCTCTCCGGAACTGGTTTGTACCAATGGATGCCAAAAGATTTTTGTGCACTTTGGTGATACAATTTAGCTGATCCGATCTGCAATATTTGTGATCCGATCTATTCTATATTTGTTTCATAACTAGGCCAATATTTAAAATTCGGATATTTGGTACATTATGTATGGTATGTACATTATCATGACAATACAAAAATGTTATTGTTTTGAATCCTATTTTAAAGAAGATATCATTTTCGACATTTGTAGCTAAATATGATTCAAATTTTCGACATTCGTACCTTACATATATGGTCTTTATCAATTCTTTTAACTAAGACATGTTTAATATTGTTCAAATTTCTCTTCCAAAGTAATCTACATATATAAAAATATATCTGTGAAATCTATAAAATGTAAATATTTCTATAGTTTTTTAAAATAGATATAAGCTATATAAATTACAATTAATAGTAATATATAACTGTAGATATATGATGTTTAAAATATTTTATATATATAATGTGGCAATATTTTATTGGATTTGGTTATTTTACTCTTTAATATCTATCTCAGCATATCTTTAAATATAGATAAAGAATACCCATCACTTTTTCAATTACTTTAAGAAAACAAAAACACAAAAAAAAAAAAAAAAAAATTTGATACAATATATGAGTTTTATAAATTCTTATTGGACATTATATATCATCTACAAATGAAAATATCTAAATGAAAACAAAAAATATAATTACTTGCAAGTTGCAACAAAAACTGCAATCTGAAGTTTTTTAAATAACATTAATGGTTTACTAAATATTAATTGGGTGTAAATCTCAACAGCCAGAGCTCCATATACCCTATAAATATGCTAAAACATTTGGCCGAATTAAACAGTCTTCGAAAATTTAGATTTCTCATATCAGTAAGTGCTTAAAAATCTCTACAAGTCAAATATTGGTTTGTCCATACTAATTCCATTGAAAGTAATGGAAAGTCAAGAGGTGTCACAAAATGTTCCAAGATGGGAAAATATGAATAAAGACATACTTTGCAACATATTTAAGAAGCTCAACGTAGTGGATGTTATCATGGGAGCATCACGAGTGTGCATCACTTGGTTCCTTGCCTCTCACAACAAAACTATATGGAACACCATCAAACTTAACGAGGTTGATTCGATCATATTGGATAACCCCCAGGAGCCACGTGTGCAAGATAATGTTATAGAAAAACGTCGATACCACCTTATGCATATTTTGACTGAGATCAACAAGTTCAGCCGTACGGTCCCGATAAATTTGTTCTTCGACATATATAGTAATATACAAGAAGAAGATCTAGCGATGAGTTCTGAGAGGTAAAATTAATATGTCAATTCTTTGTCACTTGATTCCACTATTAAATAATCTATAGGAAATATGTCATAACTTTCTTTATCTCTTTAAAGGATGCCAAACATCAGGAAACTTGCGTTACCAATGTGGAAACCTCTAAATATAAATTCAATTCAGTCAGCTTTTAGTAAATGGAAGAATCTACAAACGTTAATCATTGGCCAACTTAATTCACACAAATACTTATTGAGCTTCGAGATTCAAGTTATCGGAGACAACTGTAAGAATCTTACCAACATAAAAATTTTTGGAATGTTGACCAACAACTTAGCCAATGACATTATTTGTTACCTTCCCAGCCTCGAGAGGGTGAGCTTTCGAGGCTCTTATGTCTGTAGAGAAGCAGCTTTATTGCTTATCAGCGGCCTTCCAAACCTCAAGATTTTTAATCTCTCACACTGTGAATATACGAAACCGGGGTGTTTTGATGGGACAATCATAATGTTAGGAACAAAACCTACGGAGGAACTTATAAGAATTGGCACTGAAAAGCTTGACAAATTAATGGTGTGTTGTTCGGACTGTCCAATTTGCCAAGATGAATGGGAAAATGTTCCTCAACGTCATACGCCTGAGTTTCGTAAATTTTGGGAGAAGGAGTGGAAAAGTGATGAAATAGAGGAACTTGCACTTGCATATTGAACGGAAAAAGACAAAAAAAGTGTCTTTTGGTTGTTGTTGATGTTTTGAATAAAGGAGTTGGTTTTATTTAATAACATAAGTCTTTTTTTTGTTTACCCATTTTCGTATTGTCGCATTTAAAATTCGTTTATTTACAAGATATTAGTAAAATATATGATTTTTTTTTAGTTAAAAAATATGAGAGATTATTACATAAAATAAGACAGTGTATTCAATCTTATATTTTAAATTTTACAGTATGATTTTGAATTTTTTTATAAATGATGTTATGATTGATTGTGAAATTCTCTTTACTTTCATTTAAAAGTTTTAAACCAAGAGATTTACATTTTTATATATTTAACTAAAAAATTTTCAAGTCATTTAAAGTCCAATTCTTAGAATTTTTTCAATATTAGTGGATTTGAAAGTAATTTTATAAATCAATAAATACCATAAGATTTATGATTTTAATACAAATCATTTGAATATTTTGATTGAATACACTCCTCTAAATATAAGTTGCTGTAAAAAAGAAGTTAATATAAATCTGATAAATCAACATTAAATAATGGCAAGGCGGTAACGGTTATTAATTAATGGTGATTAAGTTAAAACTTAAAAGGGGTAATTCTTATAAATACTAGTATTAAATTATTTTTCAAATATACCACAAAACTAAAACTAAACTTTCAACTTTCAAAACTAAACTCTAAATTATAAACACTAAACCCTACGTATCCTAAAAACTCTATCCTAAATAAAATAATTAAGTTTTTGCCCCAAAAAAAAAAAAAATTAAGTCAAACAAAAAAAATTCTACACCATTAGCATTGTAAATTAGTTTCGTGTTTATTGTATTTTTGAAAACAAAGTTAAAAATTATGATATTTAAAAAAAAAATATTTGACGTAAATTAAAGTTGGAAAAATTTAGAACTACTTTGTCTTATTATTCGACAATAAAACGTACATTTGCTCGGCAGCAAAAGAAAACATACATTTGCTCGGCAGCAATCTATATCTGACACTCACAAGGAACACATAGATACGCGTCTCTTGCTTAATTAACTATATCCATTTACCGGGAAACTTGGAGTTTTTCCTTTTAGTAATTAGGATCGTCTGTGAACACATACTCATGTTCCACCGAGTAAAATTCGCACTCGTCTAACTAAAACCAAATTGACGTTTCTTCTCGATCTGCCGGTTAATCTTACTAGCATATGCTTCAAACGTGTATATATACCAGACACCTAACTTCAACTCGTCCAAGTATTAACCTATATATACTAATTAAAGTCAAAAAAAAATTTAGTGGGTATTCTTTTAGAGATTTAAAAGATGTAAATCTAGCAACTGCGTGAGGGCGGTCCTAATATTTTGAGGTCTAAACCAAATGGTAGATATTATGTGGTCTTAAAAAAAATATTTTTTTATAGTAGTATTATTGATTTACTATATGTTTTTACTTTGAGTAATTGATTTAATAGCTACTCAGATCATAGAATTAGAAAATGAAGAATTAAAAAAATGGATGATGAAAAAGAAAAGAAGAAACAAAATATACACTACACATAAATATGTGTTTTACTTTTAGCTAGTTTTATAGTGTTTTATCTTCTTTTTGGTTAATAATTATGTTTAGTGTAAAATTTAGTAACAGTTGCATTGAAAAAAAAATTAATAGGAAGACAGTTGCATTGAAAAAAAATTATGAGAAAGAAAACAGAAATATAAAAGGCTTACGTGAAAAAATTAATAGGAAGAGGAAAATGCTAATGTGAAATAGAAAGAAACAAAATGAGAACAATGGGGTACTACGATCGATCTCCACTTACAAAATTAAACCATTACACTAAGATACACTCTGGCCTAATTAAATATTATTTGAATAGTGCCCTAAAGCAGAATGCTTCATTAGCCTTATATATAGGAGGACCGGTCATCCAACATGCTCATTTATGTTGAAGTAAATAGTTTCGTGAAAATTTCACGAAAAAAAAGAGGAAAAAGGAGTTTCATGAAATTTAACGAAGCAAACAAATAGCATGAAAAAACGGAAAGCGGCACTGACGTGGCAGTTCCATAAAACTCTGTCTTGCTCCGGATGCAGATTGTGTCAACGTCAAGACTCGTAATTATCTGCTTTATATTCTCTGTGGATCCCTTGGCTTCAATTTTGTTTACTTGTTTGTAGATCTTTAGGATTTATGCATCATTTGGTGATTTTGTACGCTTTGGCTGTTGAATTTGAATTCAGGACATGAGATTTGTAGAGAAAGAATCAGGGGAATTTGAGAGGAAGAATGAAATTTATTGCAAGATTAAAAATTTAGTAGATTTGGTTGTTAAAAGATAAAATACAAAACAAACAATGAAGATGATTCGTGAAATTTTATTTATGACCAAAAGTGTTGATTGAGCCTACTTGATTCAGTAGCATTTTTTGCTTTACCTCGCCGATAAAATAAATCTGATGTACACTTCACCGAATCACTATGCATGGGATGTGATATTGAATTCATATTGGAATATGGATATTTATTAGGTTCTTTCTATTCACCAAATTCAAGTGTGGGTCTCACTGCCACAAAAATAGATGTGTGTGTCATGTATGACAGTTATGAGTCATACGACCGCGTGTCTTCTTTTCCAAATTTTTACCGTTCAAGAAAGAAAAAAAGTCACTGATCGATAATTCTTTTTTTTTTTTGACAACGTTACTAATAATTCTATAATACAATGGTTTCGGCAAAATAAAATTAGACGTTGAAAATATAGTCTAGAGCGTCAGCAAAGGCCTGGGCATTTCGGTTTAAATTCGGGTTCGGTTCGGGTTTGGTTCGGTTCGGTTAATTCGGTTTATATAAAACTCTAACCAAATTCAACCAAAGTTAGTTTGGTTTGGTTTGTGTTCGGATCGGTTTATAGTCGGTTTGGTTTGGTTTTAGTTTGGTTCGGTTTTAATTCGGTTCAAAAAAAAAAAAAACTCAAATGATATATGTAAACACTAAACACAAATCAAAAATCAATCTCATTTGATAACTGATAAAAATAAATGATAAAAATCATTCTCATTCTCATCTTTTCTTTTGTTGTTAGTCGTGTTTTTTTTAGGCATCTACAAACAAAACATGTATGAAATTGTTAAATGAATCGAAATAGGCATAATTATATTGCTGGATTTAGAAGTTTATGTAAAATTCTTACAGTGGGTGGCTGTAGAGACTAGAGAGAACGATGACGCCTTGAAGGAGAGGAAGGAGGCTTGAAGCTTCTTTTATGTTTTATGTAGCCACCACGTCTAACTTTAAGAATAAGAAGCTAGGGTTAGAAAAAATTAGGGTACGCAATTACGCATATTAACATGCTTATAAATTATAAAGTTATAATATTAATTTTATATTATTAATTATTTAATTAAAAACACATTGGTTTATCGGTTTGGTTCGGTTTTAAACCGAACCGAACCAAACCATTCGGGTTAAGAAGAAACATAACCAAATGGTTTAAAGGTATACTTTGGTTTGGTTTGGGTCGGTTTAAGTTCGGTTGGTTCGGTTTGATTGGTTCGGTTCGTTTTTTTTTTTTTTTTTTTTTTTNCGGTTCGGTTAATATGCCCAGGCCTAAGCAACACTAAAGAAAGTGATCTTAACTGGGATATGTGGGTTATAAGTCATATTACCCCGTGTTTCTTTTTCCAATTTTTTTACCGTTTAAGACAAACAACATTAATAATTTTTTAATTTGTTTTCTCTCAAATAAACCTTTTCGGGGGAAAAAAATATGAGTCGTTGAAAAATAGTTTACACCGTCAGCCACATTAAAATAAAGTGATCTTACTTTTCTTTTAAAACGCAAATTGATTTTTCTTTTTTCTTTTTTTTTTGACGGCGCAAATTGATTTTTCTTATTACTTTAAATCAAGAAGGTTTGATACTAATCTTGTTTAAACCCCGGTTTGTTTATAGTTTGACGCATGAAATTTTAACATTGGGATTCTTTAATATCTATATAATATATTAACGATAGTTTACCTTTTGTAAAAGAACTAATAACCGTATTATTTATCATTTAAGTCATAAATAATTTTTTCTTCGGATACTAGATACGTGATGTGCTATTAACGTGGAATTTAGAAACATGAACACCAAACAAAAAAAAAAGGAAAAAAAACACAATCATGTCTTCTAACTATATATATCTGATCTGAATCATCATTATTTAGTAAGTATATAAAAAATATTAAGATTCTGTTACCCTCTTTTTTTCTCTCGCCATAATTAAAGTCATTACTCGAGCTTAGTTTCACTTTTAGCAAGACGAACTAGGAACGATCCACTGCAGGTGCCGTCTTCGTCGCAGATAGTAAAATCAACATGGATATTCTTGTTTAGTGGTTCGGTTGGTACCCGGACCGAACCTGTGCCAACTGGTGTCCCCTGCACCACTGCCGATGGTTCCACAAAACCTCCTGCAAATTTCTTTGGCGGCGCGACCTCAAGTAAAAGCATGAACTTCGAGAGAGGAGAAGTAGAAATCTGGTGATGGAACGTAACCGACTGGTCGAATTCGAGATCACCTTCCTTCATACTGACCCACTTTGTCTTCTTCGACATGTTCTCCAGATTCTCAGGCCAAACGCGAACGCGGTAGAATTTCCCGTCTCCATTGTTATCCGCCCACACACTGATTATGTGCACCACGTACTTCCATTAGCGGACCCAGGAAATAATTTTATGGGGGTCAAAAAATTAGCTATTTATTAAATAAGGGAAAAAATGAATAGAATTAATGCATTAGATGGACTCGAACGCAGGTGAAGGAGGGTCAACACAAGGAACTTTAACCAAATTAGCCAAACAATTTTACTTACTTAGGCTTAAAACTTTCAATTATATAATTTATGGGGTGTCAAGTGACCCCCCTTCTTATAACGTGGGTCCGCCAGTGCGTACTTCATATCCGATGGACGTTTGGTCAACGGCATATTCGGCTCCTGTTCAACGCTAACGTTGAGACTTAAAACCTGAAGGATAAAGAGCAATTGTTAGAATTAGGATTAAGAAGATGCCGTAATAAATTAAAAAAAAAAAAAAAAAAAAAGTGTTTTAGAAATNAGTAATTAAGCACCTTCTTTGCTTTGTCCTTCATATCTCCAAACATTTTCTTCATCATTTCTGCTGTGCTTTATGTGAATCTTTAATTAAATCTTGCAGTTTGGAATCTCTTGTAGTGTCTCATATATATAGTGAGTTAATTAAATTACTTTTCTCAAGGTGTACCTTTGATTCCGCGTAGTTTCAAAAGAACTTTGTTACTATGAAACCAGCCTCACGCAGTCTCCCCCACTCTAGGAGACATATGAAAAAAAAAAAAAAAAAAAAAAAAAAAAAAAAAAAAATTTTTTTTTTTTTCNAAACTTTGTTACTATATCCACACACGAGCACATGTTACACTCAATGGTTAATTCCTTTTTTTCTTTCCAGTTTTGTTTCAGTTGATGGATATGGTAATCAATTTTTCTAACAGCTTTGAAGAATACACTTTATTGCTTACTCTTTTCTAAAATTAACATAACATACACGCGCTTATTCATAAACCATGTAGAACTGAGTCATCTTTAGCCTAGTATGATGACGATGGTTGTTGCATCTTACTTGAAGTATAAATTTTTATGTGTAAATAATTTTGATACAAACAGAAACGATATGTCGTGCTGAGAACAATTTTTAAAAAGTCTTGATTTAAATTATTAAATGATAATAAGATATAATATCATGGAATTATCTTAATCACATTCATAAGTCTTTTTTTTTTTTTTTTTTGGTTTAATGTGAGTCTCACTTGCATAAGTCTTCTCTGTTGTTATAGTAATTAAAAAATTAAGGAAAAATGATTGCCAGCTACACGAACTATACGCCAACACATC
>OVBW01002859.1:0-10707 GCA_900406355.1 Erysimum pusillum
TTAATTCAAAATCCCTATGATAATTTCCAAGTAGCTAAACGATGATTAAGGCTGTGAGTAAGGATCACAAGTTTTAGGATCGCCATGTTTTTAAACAGAACCTTCGAGGTTAATAGAACTAAGAGAGAAGCACAAACAGGTAACGAACACGAAAATTGAATCATGCATAGAGTTAAAGAGAGAACAGATCGAACTAGTGACGAGAAGAACTCGATCCTGGAGCAAAAAAGACGAGAGAGATTATAGAGGTTGAAGAACGCAGGAAATAACCTTACTGTAGCTGAAGCAAAACAACAAAGGGCTAAAGAGAAAATCTCTCTCTGGAAATTGTTTCGATACTGATGAGTAATGAGAAAAGAAAGGGAGAGTCAAAATTAAATAAATAAAAGAGAGAGAGTGACACAAATAAAATAAATAAATAAAAATAAAACTCACAAAGGAATTAGAGAAAGAAACGTTGATGGATTCTCTTCTTCTCTCGCCCTCCACTTTTCTTTTTTGCTTTTATGAGCAAAATTCAATGAATTATTTAATAAATAAATGTGTTTTGTTGTACACTTGGAGAAAATACCAGTTGTTAGTTATTATGCTATTTATTCCTAATTATTATTATCAATTTTTGGGAGAAGTTTTAAAGATTAATGAATATTTTGGAAAAAAAAATGCTAGTTTTACTGTAGGAAAACATTATTTATTGATTGTGGTTTGGATTCTTATCTTTTATTGTTCATGTTTTCTCTTTATCTCATGTATTAAGAAAATTATTTAAATATAAAATTTAAAAATTACCTTCTGTTATGTAAATAATCGTTTTTTTTTTTTATTATCGTGGGCCTCCCAAAAGCTTTCCAGACTTAAAGACTAATCACACGGGCCAAACGGAAACCAGGTTAAATCCGATGTGGCCATGAATCGAACCCGGGTGGCGGTACTCAATAATCGTTTTTGTTTAGTTTAATTATGTGTTGTTTTTCTAATGCACACATGTTTTGCAAGTTTGGGCTCTTTCTCTCAATTCTAACACCAAAAAAGTTATAGATCGTGGAAGGTTACCGGTTGAAGATGAATCACTTGCAAGGAATATTTAGAAAAATGACCATCCTGTTCACGGGTTCAGTCCAGGTTAACGTGTGGGGAGGGGAGTGAGTACTTGTAGACTTGTTGTAGTCGTAGCAAAAAGAAATAAATTCACTTTGGAGAAAGAATATTTTGTTGATAAACTTGACATCGACTTTATGATAGATAGTATCGTAGTATAATACCACGACGATAAAGACTTTTGATTTAACGGCTACTATATATGTATAGTGATTGTTTTATGGGGATTCCATATATGGGGATAATAGCTCGAGCCTACTTACTACATGTCTACCATGTGTTGTTTTAAGCAGAATTGAATATTGAAAATATAACGTATTTTCATGAAAACGTCGGTTAGATCGATAACCGTAATTTTGCTGGGTTTGACAATCGGTAATTTCTCAAGGACGGTTAGAGCTAGCCAAAAGTTACTACTACGTTACATGCAAATTTATCTTAATTACTATGACTCTTTTGACTATTGAATTACTAGCTTATTAATTAGTAGTTTAATAATGAATTTGTAAATGTACTGTTTACCAATCGATTTGGACATCAAACAAAAATCGTTTTCATAACACGACATATATGATAACAATTATATATACTTGATGTTTCTATAATATGTATACTAGTTATTAACCCGTGCTACAGCACGGGCATGTTTTTTGTTATTGTAGTTAAGTTTTTTTTTTTCCTTGTTTATTGTGGTATATTTTCATTTTATCCGGTGTTTGTGTCACTAATGCTGGTTCTTTGTCGGTCAGAACGGTTGACAGGCATGTTTTCTGATATCGATTAGTTTGTTTCGTAAAATGAGCTCATCTTAGGATTATCTTAATAACGTGACTTGTTTTGTAGCTCATTTTACTATTGGTGGTTCTTAATAACGTGGGATTTGGCAAGTTCCGGAAAATGGGAAAATACCGGCACCAATTATCTCGTCACCATCGCTACACCGTCAGCTTATTACTCGATTAGTTTTTTTTTTTTTTTTTGGAATTCCCGGACCCGTTTCAATCCTGTTCCATCCCGATCCCGTCTCGAATTTGAAATGGGACATAAATAGGACCTCTTTTCGATTCCTAAATTCTCGTTTCATTCCCGTTCCCGCAAAATCCTGTCTCAAATTCCCGTTTGCCCACCTCTATTTCGACAATTAGTGTCACTTATGAATTCTAAAAAATAAAAAGAAAATTCAATTCAATTGCTAACCCGCTTGAAGAAATATTAATTTGAATGTCTCGATCTGATTTTTTTCCTCCGTCGGCTTATTACTCTATTAGTTTTTTTTTTTTTTTTTTGGAATTCCCGGACCCGTTTCAATCCTGTTCCATCCCGATCCCGTCACGAATTTGAAATGGGACATAAATAGGACCTCTTTTCGATTCCTAAATTCTCGTTTCATTCCCGTTCCCGCAAAATCCTGTCTCAAATTCCCGTTTGTCCACCTCTATTTCGACAATTAGTGTCACTTATGAATTCTAAAAAATAAAAAGAAAATTCAATTCAATTTCTTACCCGCTTGAAGAAAATTTAATTGGAATGTCTCGATCTGATTTTTTTCCTCCATCTTTTTATTCTCAATTTTGCCTTTTAAAAAAGTTATAATCATGATCTTTGTTTCTAAACTTTCTAATATTATAATGTTTTACAAAATTTTGCGTATGTAGACTGAATAATCCTAATCGTTTCCTTTTTTCTTTTAATTACATATGTTCAGCATTGGATAATTAAACCATATGATTTCTAGTAAATGGAGAAACATAAAGGTCCGACATGATATAATATGTGTTGTCAAAAATGATTTTATTATGATATGTAAATATTATGCCTTGGCGTTTTAAACATACAGTGAATGTTGTTGTGCCATTTCTCCCTCAAATGACATACATGTTAAAACCAAATAACTTAATATTTTCTCCCTCAAATTCTATAGTTGGTTAAACAACCTTCAACCTTCTTTAGTTGTGCCATTTATTTTTTATTTCTCCTCTAATAGTATTTTATTAAAAAATTTGTTGTTCTTGTATTTAGATTATGTTGTTTCTAACATGTCCTGTCATACACTTTTTTCTTTTAAAATTAATATTGATTCTAACATGTCCAGCTATATAATCCATCATGCTATATAACCCGTCTAATAATATTTTTAAAATTTCAAGAACAATAAATTCTTGTGGCAGGAGCGCCGGACTTTTTCTATAGCCCGTGCTATAACCCAATAAATTCACGGTCATGATCTTTTGTTTTTCGCCGATTTATATCTTAATGATTTTTTTTGTTTCCATATCTAAATTTATGTTTTAATTGTTTGTATTGTAATCTAGTTCTGTTAGTTTTTCGTTAGATATTAATGGGTTGCATGATGATTTTTGGATAAATGTAAACTTATCTCTAATAAATTGTATATTTGGATAACCAAAAGTTTGATATTTGGCTTCTCATATTTTCTGTAATCAGGTATATCTTATATCTCTCAAAACTCATAATAACTATTAAAATTACATAAACAACAAATAATTTTTTAATTAAACCATAAATATATATATATATTTACGTTAGTTATTAATAACTAATCATTATTTAAGCTTAATATCCCAATATGAATAACAATTTATGTGAGAAATTTATGGTTGCTATCGCACCAATGTATTTCTGCTGATAACTTCTAAATCAAACCAATGAATTAAATATTAATTTTTGTAAAATTATCAATGTGAATGTGTCATACATTTTTTAGTGATAGTGATAAAATATTAGAAATGATGGTTGTATTATATTTATATTTTGAAAATTGTAATACGACATCAATATTATTATGGAAAAAATCTACATAATAATAGGTTATATGGTGGTAATATTGGCTCTAATTTGTTGATCCTCTTTTTTTTGTTCAAAGGTTGATATATTGATTGAGTGGTCAGCTTTGACATTTGCTGCCCTGGGTTGATCCTTATTTTCTAAATTTTATATTGTTTAGAAAGTAGAATCACAACAGAAACAATTTTTGTTTCGAATTTCAAAACTAAGTTATCATATCAAAAAAATTGTCAGTTTGTAAGATCATAGAAACCAGATAAAATAAATATTTAATGGGTTGAATGGCGATGCTCAAGCTCTTTATTGTATAACGGAATCATGATGTGGGAGATCATGAAGCTTTTCGTCTAAAAGACTCTTGTACTCGTTAACTCTATCTTCCCATTTACGAATGAACTCAACCTGCAAACACACAAAATGTTAGAACTAAGAGATCCATCGCTGTTAGAGTCTGCATCATCTCCTCTACGTCTTCAACTGGAGCTCCAAGCTCTTCCATCACTTCCATTAGTTCCATCGTCCCCGTTTTTGTCCAGAAGGCAAAAACACTCTGTCTCTTTGGTTCGTTGTAGTCTTGATTCTTGAAGCTTTGGGTGTCTATTTGATGAGAGATCTTTGAAACGAATTGCTCCAAGATCCGCTGCCGCCATCACTATAGCTTTACGCCGCTTCGCCTAAACATGATTTAAACAGACATCTCAACCACCTAAAATTGCCAAAAACTAAAAAACACAGAAGTGCGTACCTCTCTTTTGGGTCGGTTAGACCGCTTTGATATAAAAAATGTGATGCAGTGTCATAGATGTCCTACAAACAATTAAAAAAAAAAAAGAACATGTTCTTGTTACAAACAGTGTCATATATATTCATATGAAGTTTTAAAAAAGTTTCGATTACCATATGAGTTTGATTGATTTGCAGTGTCATATATATCCTGCGAACAATAAAAAAAGAAACATGTTAGTATACATAATAATTTATCAAACAAATTATTATATTGATGTAGAAAAATAAAACATCCTTTAACAAAAAAAACGAAGAATAAAACATAAACTTTTAGAAATGAAAATTTGGGAAGAGAGTGATCATATGGTTTTTTTTTACTGATTTTTGAGTCGTGCTTTGTTTGATAATCGATACACTCACACAATATCTATTTATAGGCGCCAAACATTTGAGTGTCGAATATTCTATATTCCAATAATATACTGAATCATAACTACAATTTTTTTTTTGAGAATGTCGACATTTCGTTTAAATTTTCGAAAACTGTAAATAAAATCAAAAATGCGGAAATTAGGAAAATATAATTTGGATTGCTTTAGTATAGTGGAAAGTTCTAGAATCAAAATATTCTAGTTACGCATAAAGTTTGATCTGCAATCCAAATTTGATTATTCCGATAATTAAGTTTTGTTATTTTTTTTTTGGTCAGAATAATTAAGTTTTGTTATTGTCGAATGTCTAAAGTTTTCTTAAACATATGGGGTAATAAAAACATTTTCCTTAAATATAAGATGTAACAATAATAGTATTAGATTTAACCTACGGTTTTGAAGTTTGGAGGTTAAGTTTCCTTTAATATTAGGAAAGTGTAATTTAGATTGATCGAAATTTTTTCAAATCTTTCGAAACGAATTGGGTAGTTATGCATAAATGCATAAATCTAGATTTATAAATTAATTTTTAAATTAATGTAGAACGATTTTAAACGTTAACTGTTCCTAAACATATGGGATATACTTCGAAGTTTCCTAAAATATAAGATTTTACATTAATAAGAATCTTAACAATTATGTTTAGTTAAGATCTAACATCGAATATCCCACCAAAAAAAAAAGATCTAACATCGAATATATTCTTAGATACAAAACACTGATTATTCTCCAATCAAACGACCAATTAGAAACTTTCAAGTCGTCATTAAAGACGCTGACAAATATAATTAAAACACGTGTCATTATCCACGAACCGAATACATAAAACACGATCCGAACTCACTCTACTCGGGCGCATAAAGGTTCCGCTCGTTTTCAACATTTGATTTGCCAATTTTGCCCTTTAACGTTTTTTTTTTTTGTTCATCGATTTGATTTGATACAATTGCATTTCATATAATTACATGGGTATTTTCGACCACAATCCAGATCGGGAAATCAACGGTGGTGGAATTAGCAAAGCCACGATCAAGTGTAGTGACCTCCATGGCAGAACGTCCTGTTCCTCCTCCTCCGCCGCTGACGCCGTCTGTCTTCTCCATCCTTTCGCTGCGTCGTTCAGCGGAAGCTTTAACACTTCGGGAATTTTCTCCACCATTGAATCTCAGTCTCAAGCTCCGTCTTCTCTCCTAGAAATCAACGATGCTCCAATCGTTCGACATCTATCTTGAGAAATCAAAGCATCGCTTCATTCACATCGATCTTCTCCGGTTCCTCCACAATTATAATCCGAAACTCATGAACAGAACATAAAATTAGTCGACAAATTGGGTTAAAACATAGAAACATTACTTTTCTCTCCATGAATTAATTATAATGAAATCAGATATTCTACAACCATCCAATCCGGGAAAAAATATCAGAAACATTCATCTATCTATGTTTGTCAATGGAATGGGGAAAAAGAATTGAAGTCGAAAATCTCGATACGTATCCATATGAAATTCATTATACTGACAGTAAGAAAACAGCCGAGAAACTCATCTTTAAAATGAAATGTCAAAATTTTCCGGCGGACATCGAGAGCATCCGGTGAACTGAATCTCAGTTTCGTTTTTCTTCACCAGCTGGTGATATTTATAAAATAATGAACGGCCGAGATTAAATCAAAAGAATGGATTGGACGGTCGTGATCATCTCTCACAAGATCCGCGTGTTTTCTAACCGGGTCAAAACACGACCCGCGCGTTTATCCGATTGTAAACGAAGATTTGTGACGTTTTTACCCCTGTCGAAATATTTTTGATTGCTCTTGAAACCAAAGTATTCTATAGTAATATTTTGATAAATACATGGGTAATTTTGTCCAAACCCAAAGATGTACTTCTCAAATAATAGTATAGGATTCTAAAATCAAATATCAAACAACATTTTTCGTTCCCAAATTTTTTAATAAATAATTTGAAAATCGTAAATAGAGACATGTTATTGAATAATTAATTTGGATCCATTTTTTTTCTTATATTCTTTTAAAGAGTTTTTTTACCAAAAGAAATGTTAATGAGAATTTCGGTGCCTAATGTAAAAATTTGCAAGGACTTGCTTGCATTACTTTTAGAGGAAAAACAAACAAACAAACAAACAAACAAAGGAATCTTGGGTAAAGAATCGCAAATTCACAAATTGGGACAAGTGTCGTGAATACTAATTATTATTATTTTCTTTTTAAGAAAAAAGAGGTGTAAAAAGGAGGAGATATATTAGCAAGGAAGGAATAATTGGCTTTTTTCCACTATGTTTTCCATATTCCTATTTCGTGATGCTCATCAATTTTCATCATACCCTCTCTACTTTCAATTTCATCAATGGCCATATTCTATCTGTTCTTTATGTATTGCTTATTATTCTCATTGTCAAATATATACAATTCTCGTCGTATGAACTCTAAAACAAATTTCAAATTCATTTTGTTAGGTTATATAAATTAATATCTCATTTATACAAATTATTGACAGAATACGATTACATTTTAAATTTTTAATCACAATAGAAATACTTTCATTCCTTTTTTTTTTTTTTAACCAATACTTTCGTTCTTTTATGTCTCTAGTTTACTTGTTAGCCATATTTGATATTTCCAACATTTTCTTTGAGTGTGTATAAAATTATAAATTAAAGATAGTATGCTCCTCACATCATATCCCTGGTTGGAATGGATCGGTCCACCACTTCACTTTAACTTAGATGCGGAACAAATTGGTGATGGTAGACAACTCTTGATTTTGTTTTTTTTTTTTTTTTTTCTTGAATATAGTAGATTGATGTTTATCAAATTGTACACTTTCGCAGATAAAGTGGGTTCAACATTGACGTTCTTCGAAGAACATCATCATAAAGATTCAGCAATAAAAATGCTTAACGAGTTGATAAATAGATAACATTTATAATATTTCAATAAATATGGATCAATTTGAACATTAAATCGTAAGATAATTCATAAAATGCTTTAGCTTAACTTAACGAGTTAGGCCATTTTGATTACGCATCAATTCCTAAGATTATATATTTATATTACACAACACATGTACATAACTTTCTACAATCATAAGTATCATGTGTTTATGTCTTGTCGTTTCCTTTTCGATCGTCGTTATAAGAAAATATGAGATGCTTTTAAGGAATTTTTAAGCATTACCCGATATGATTGATTCCTCTATTACTCCCTTTCTCTACCACCAAAAGATATTCTCACTTTTCTAATATAAAAAGAATGCATAGACATAGACTTTTTGTAGAATAACATAATGACATACCCATAGGTTCCTTTCGTCTCCCATTTAAAATGAAATCGTTTAGGGATAAATACATTATTCTTTTGGAATAATTGATCGTCTTTTACCATAAAACCCAAACTAGTTGTCGCTATAGTTTTGACCTTATTAGATATATATATATATATACACAGAGATTATGGATAAATGTGATGTAGAAGTAGGTAGAGAGAAAAACTATATACTGTAATTGGTAACTCTCAAGGTCGCTTTCATAATGAATTCGTCATTATCCAACATTGCATAAAATTTAGCAATTGGTCTTTTAAAAGACCAAATCTAAGCAACGAATGTTGAAAAGACAAAAGGAGCAAACACCAAAACCTCAACATCAAAACTTTTTTTTAATTATCTGTCACCTAATTTGAATAGATAGTTGTTATAAAGCAGATTTTTTTGATGATAATGACGGTACATGTATGTATCTATAATGGTCGATCTGCAAGAATGTGAAGGAGAGAATCAGAAACTCCTCAGCTCTTGTGAAAATGAATCATTACCGTATTGTTTGTTAGCTTTGGTTGAGTCTTGGCGATTGATTATGATGTTGATGATTCAACTGGATTTTGCTGGTTTATCGCTACCCGTTGTAGTACCGGGCTGTTTTAACTGGAACACACCGCTCAGTCCGCGTGCCTTAGCAAGTTGTTCAAGTTCCTCTAGCTTGCTCTTGAGATCTGCCACTTGCTTTTCCAGTTCTTCATCTTTTATTCTTAACTCCTGTAAAACCACAAGAGATCAAAAATCTCAACCTAATCAATAATCAAACCTCAATACTGTTATTTGATCGAGTATTCTATATCGTTTGAATCAACAAGCACACAAGTTTGATCGGTCTCTAAACAAGTGTAATGCTATTTTTGTTTAGTTGTTACTGCGGATTTCAAGTTAATGTGAACAAACATTGAACACAAATGTTGATAACTGTTTTCATCTATGGCACAACATGTAACCAGGTTTATAAAGCTCCCTTTATATAAGACGGATATCTCAAAGCTTTAAGGAACGAGAACCAATTCTACAGCTGCAACTTTTAGGAAGTCTTGAATTTGGAATCTGAAAACACTACCACCATTTCCTTAAAATCATTTATCTATGCGAGTTTATATTATAAGTTCTTCCCGAGCAATTCGATATAAACTCGAGTTTATATTATATGCTCTACTAACTAACAGTATGTAACAAAGATAAATCCTGAGCAGCACATGAGAATCTACACTTGAGGCAAAAATTATCTTCCAAAAAGTATGTGTACCTCTAGTTCTTGCTTACGTGCTTCCTCTTTTCTTGCTTCTGACCGCGAACTTCTCTGCACCTCAAAAACAACAACGGCTCCACCGACCTGCTCATATAATCTATTATTTGTACAGAATAACTGAGAATTGCATACAAGAAAGACCCTGACCAGCTATTTTTTAATTTATCTGAATTTGACACCTTCTCCCACTTAAACCAAAGCAAGATCCACTAAATTGATATGGGACATATGGAACAAACTAACAAACACTACTTAACTTATTATCATAGGCTTGTGCAATCAGACAAACAAGAGCAAGAAACTATAGATCCTATGGTACATTTCCTTTAAATTTTGGTATTTTGTATAGAAATACAAAATTTTATCCCTGAAGCCAAGGTGGATCATGCACATACACCTAAGATAGCCGAAACAATACTAAAGTTTGATTGGATGACATCAAAATCAATGACTGAGTAGAACCAAATCATTTCTCAGTCATTCCATGAGAAGAGTTCTATCATGTAAGCTATTTAGTTTTTTCTCCATGTTTTGCTTCCTCTAAACATCTTTTCCAGGAAAAATGATCCAGTTTCTCAAGGACACAGAATTACTTTTGACATAAACCATTACCAATTGGTGAAAATGCAACTAACCATTGATGAGCTAGAACAATGTCAATGAAGGTAATTCCAAATTCAATGCTCATCTAAAACAACAGAATTCACTGCATAAAGAATGGTGAGTGAAGAGTGTTACCCCAAAGAGAAAGAGCTCTCCAATGAGGTCTACAGCAGCTTGAACAGCCTTTTCCTCGTCCAAGGGACGAATCTCTACATCAGTGGCATGACCATATATCCGTCTTTGCATTTGCGTCGTGATTCGGTGATTTCTCTGGTTCACATTTTCAACAACACATCAATTCCAAAATCACAAAACTTGCAAAAAATCTGTTCAAACGAATGTTTTAACTTTCAACAACCTATTAACCTAACCACGCCTTATTCTGCAACAAATCCTAGATTCCGCAAGTTCCAACAACTCAGGAGACATCATCAGAATCAAAACGCAAGACGAG